>PVKZ01002529.1:0-215608 GCA_004027375.1 Macroglossus sobrinus | reverse complement strand
AAAGAAAGAAAGAAAGAAAGAAAGAAAGAAAGAAAGAAAGAAAGAAAGAAAGAAAGAAAGAAAGAAAGAAAGAAAGAAAGAAAGAAAGAGAGAGAAAGAAAATTGCCATGGACTTATTTCCGAAAAAATTGACACCTCCTCAGGAAGAGCTTCAGGCAGATCCTTCTTCTGAAGGTGTTCCAGAAGAAGGCATTGTCATCATAGGAGCCGACCGCTCCATTAGTGTTATTGCCCCTGAAGACCTTCAGGTGGGACAGAAGATGGAAGTGGAAGACAATCCTAACTGTGTGTCATCCTTGAATAATATGTTTATTTGTATTTTACTTTTTACAAAAAAAAATTTAAGTAAAAAATTAATTTAATAGAAAAAACTGGGGGGAGGAGGAGGTAGATGGGGTAAAAGGGGTCAAATATTAAAGAATTAAATGTTAAATAATTAAAAAAATAAAATGAAATAAAATGAAGAAAAAACTTATAGAATAAGGATATAAAGAAAGAAAATATTATTGTGCGGCTTACAACGTATTTGTGTTTTAAGCTAAGCATTGTTACAAAAAAGTTGAAAAGTTAAAAAATCAAAAAGTTTATCAAGCAAAAAAGTTACAGTAAGTAAGTTTAGTTTATTATTAAAGAAATAAATACATTTTTATAAATTTAGTGTATCCTGAATGTCCAGTGCTTATAACGTCTACAATTGTGTACAGTAAAATCCTCGGCCTCCACATTTACTCACCACTCACTGTCTCACCCAGAGCTCCTTTCAGTCCTACAAACTCCGCTCATGGTAAGTGCCCTCTACAAGTGTACCATTTTTTAAATCTTTTATACTATATTTTCACTATACTTTTTTTTTTGTTTAGATATGTTTAGATACTTACTACTGTGTTACAATTGCTTGCAGAATTCAGTTCAGTAACATGCTGTAGAGATTTATAGCTTAGGAGCAGCAGGCTATCCCATATGGCTTACGTGTGCAGTAGACTATACCATCTAGGTTTGTGCAGGTGCACTCTACATTGCTCAAACAATGACAAAATCACCTAAGGACTCATTTCTCAGAACATATCCCTGTTGTTAGACACCACATGACTGTGCTTCTGCAAACCTGTCAGGCTATCTTTTGGTCTATACAGAATCCAACTCAGATGAGCATCCCGAAGCCCCCTCTTTTTATGTCTGCGTATTTTCTTCCTTTCTTACCCCTTTGTCTATCCCCCATGGACCCAGCTCCATCCTGCTGCTGCTTTGTGGTCTCAGGCTCTGTCCTAGATGGCAGTGTAAGTTCTTATGTTCTGCAGGAAATGCATCTATGATACCAACAAACCTCTATTGTTTCTCCTGATTGTTTCTCAGCCTGTTGGTGTGATGCTAAATGATCCCCTTCCCTCCAGGAAGAATAATAGGGAGGAATGAAAGAGAGGGAGGTACTGAAAACTCCATCCTGCTAGAGAAACAGTTCCAAATGATGTCCTGATTTTAAGTTTCTTAATTGTACAATGACAGGAAGTAACACATTCATATGTTTATTGAGCCCTTCCCTTGTACAGGCACAATGCTACAGGATGGAGACACAAGTTATAAAAGACCGTTTGTTCAAGCCTCAAATGATTGCAAAGAAGACACACACTCAGACTGGCTCCCCTAAAGGATTTCATGCAAGTCACTCACTACCTGGTCTAATCAGCTGTAGCCCAGCCAGAGAGTCCACAGTCACACGCATATTTCCCTGCCTTTGTGTTACAGGTTGTGGGCAGGATATTTGTCTTGGGAGCAATAGGAAGTAGGTGATATTAGCACCTTTAGACATTGTGTCTGCCCTCAAAGTGCTCTCAATTTAATAGAAAGAAACTGGCAATCCCAAACTTGCTAAGTGTAATGGTCAAGATAAGCATAGGTGTGACAAAGGCACAAAGGAGGGACACCTAACTTAGATGGAGGGGTGAAAGAAAGTTTTCTAAGAGTGCTAACCCCTGAGCTGAATCTTGAGGGTGAGCCCAAGTAGCTACATCAGAAGGGCAAAAACGAAAAATGTGGAGGATATCAAGCATGAATGAGGCTAGGGGAGACTTTTATGCACTGCCCGTGTGAGTGCTGATATAGCTATTCTGATTAACATTCTGGCAGTATTTAGTCAAATTAAATATGGCTAAGTCTATAACCAAACAATCCCACTCCTAGAAATGCATGTCAGAGAAATGTGTGTCAAGGAATCAGATAAATAAAATGTGGTGGGGGCCTACTTTAGAATATCAGGCAAAGGAAGCAATGAAATGTGTGTGTGTGTGTGTGTGTGTGTGTGTGTGTGTGTGTGTGTACACATATATATAAAGAAAATAAGAGAATATTATAAACAACTTTATACCAATGTATTTTTAAGAAGGTAAAATTTTAAGTAGGTAGAAATTTAAGTAGATAAAAATTTAGATGAGACGAGAGGGCCCCTAAGGTCCAGTTCTTTACTAGAAAGGCAGACACTGAGGTTTCTGTAGGGAGGACAGCTTCAAAATACGTTTCGTAGTCCATTTCTCTGTAGTTTTACTGGGCAACAGGCCAAAGAGCTTAAGGGAATTTGAAAGGCAGGAGAGAAGAGTAAACATAAGTAAATGGGGTGCGGGTGGGGGGAGGGATAGCTTTATGTAGTATTTCCCGCCTCTTCTAAAAGAACACTGTTGGCTCTCTGGTGACATCTGCAGGCTAATGAGAGAATGGGAACCGAAAGCTTTACGGAAAGAACAAAATGTCTAAGACCAAAATCAGCTCAATTATAATGTGCATATGAATCACGTGGGGATTTTGTTCAAATGTAGATTCTCATTCAATAGGTTTGGGGTAAGGCCCAGGAGTTTGCAGGTCTGTCTCCCAGCTGATGCTGTGAGGACGCTTGGTTACAAGCGTTTGTTGAGTAGCAAGGCTGTAAGGGACTTTCAGAGAAAGAAAGTCAGAGGGGGAACAGGATGTTAAAAGTCATCTTGTTTAACTTTCTTATTCTACAGGTGAGGAAGCTGAGAACAAAATGAGAAGGCAGGAACCATCACAATGTAAATAATGTAAAACGTTTCATTTCTCTAAGCCTACCTTTCTTGTCTGTAACAGCACACCATGTGAGCTCAGAGACGCTTTCCAGCTCTAATATTTAATGATGATATCACTTACACAAGGCCTCACTGCTTAGATAGAGCAGCGTGGGCCTGGCTTAATCTCCTCTGATGAACTCAAGAGATCAGGTTGGATGGCAGAGGCCACCAAAGATTAATCTGATCACCAAACACCTTGGGCATGAAAATGGCTGTTTTGTACAATGGAGGTGTGTGTGTGTGTGTGTGTGTGTGTGTGTGTGTGTGTGTGTGTGTGTGTGTTTTGTTTTGTTTTGTTTTGTTTTCTGTTTCTCCTTGACCTGCTGGCGAGGCAACCAGTTCTAGATGAGGTAGAATATATTTCTGGTTTCCAAATGAAACTCATATTTCCCAGAGGGTAAGAGCCCAGTCCAGATTGCTGAAGAGGAGACAAGGCCAGAAATCACCATAGGTGCTTCCAACTGTCATCTCTGGCTACAATAACAAAAAAGATCAACTCCCAAAACAGTCACTCTACCCATCATCTGCCAAGGTACCAGGGTTGCCTCAAGCCTGACCCTTACAGTCCCCAGAGTATCCACTCTCCCAGGTTCTGCGGAAACCCATCCCTCCCTATGCCACAATTTCTCCCTGTAGCTAGGCTATGGGGTAAACAAATAGAACTATTGATTTTTAATTCAAGGCCGTTTAGAGACAAGCTCAGCTAACTCTCAACTACATTAGGTGTGATTGGCCCAAGATTTGGAATGAATTACCTTGAAAAAGCAGCTGACAATGCACCTTATAATCCAGGGCCTTGGAATGAATTACCCCCAAACCACAATTGATTGGCAGAATATGGAAATAAACACGGATTCATGGAATTTATTAGCGCTACCATCTGAAGTAATGGTTAAGCTATAGGAATTTAGAAATGTAGAAAATGACCCTTGCATGTATGATCTGGCATGGGGTAGTGGAAAATTCCGCGAACTGGGAAACAGAAGATAAGGGCTTTCTTTATCCCTGAATCTGCCACTTACTGAATATGTGTCCTTGGGCAAGCTGTTCAGCTTCCCTGAGACTCAAATTCTCGCATTTGTTAAATGAAGGGGCTGTATTAGATGATCTCTCAATTCCTTCTCAGTTCCAATATTTATAGCCTAAGGGAAAGTGCACAATTTCTGCACAAGAAAAATGTTGCTAGCAAGTTGTCTCTTGTACCTAAATATTGTACACAGAAGTGTCTGTTCTGCTTGGGAACTGTATGCACAGCTAGTTGCTTGTCATCTAGGACCTCGATCATATTCTGCATTGTTTCCTCAGCAAGTACCACTGTGTTTGGCACATAGCAAGACCTCATAAATGTTGATAAGTGAATGAAAAGAGTCAAGTTGTAATTTAGAAATGATAAAATTCTGGCAAAGCTTAAGAAGATAATTTCCTTGATCCTACTTCCAGTTACTATTCTGTCTCCTCTTTAAAGCCAAATCTTAAGAGATGAACTATTGACTATTTCTTCACTTCCCACTTTTTCCTCAACATGGTTCCAATCTGACATCCATCCCTTTAGGGACACTGAAATGTCCTAGGCTTCCCAATGGCTTCTGTGTTGGTATGATATTGTGACATATGTATATTTGGTCTTGATCCCTGGTTCCTGGAACAGAGCTCCTAAAACCCTTGTAACTTTCTGAGTGATAAGGATGAAAGGGGGTTTTGTTTGTGATTCCTAATAAGTCCCTTCCAACCACACTTGAGCTTATGCTAATAAGTAACTCTTGGAGGATGGGGGCTGGCTACCAGAGGAACCAACCATTTCAGTAGAAGGTTGGAACTTTCAGCCTACTCTGATCCCTGGAGAGGGAAGAGAAGGTAATCACCAATGGCCAATAATTTAATCCATCATGCCTATATAATAGAATTTCCAAAAAAAAAAAAAACCTAAACAGTGGATTGGGAGAGCTTCTGGGTGGGTGAGCACATGCAGGTGCTAGGAGGGTGGTGTCCCCAGAGGAGCCATGGAAGCTCCTTGCTTCTTCACCATACCCTGCTCTATGGATCTCTTCCATTTAGCTGCTCCTGACTTATATCCTTCATAATAAACTGGAGATCATAAGTAAAGTGTTTCCTTGGGTTCTGCGAGCCATCCTAGCAAATGACCAAACCAGAGGAGGGAGTCGTGGGAACCCCTGATTTGTAGCTGATCAGTCAGAAATACGGGAGGCCCAGACTTGCGATTGTCATCTGAAGTGGGGCAGTCTTGTGGGATTGAGCCCCTAACCTGTAAGGTCTGCATTAACTCCAAGTAGCGAGTGTCAGAACTGAATTAAATTCTGAGCCACCCAGTTGGTGTCTACAGACAATTGGCAAAATATTTGGTGTGGAAAACCCACACATTTGGTGTCAGAAGTATCATAAATAGATAAACAGTTTTCCTTTAGTTGGTAAACCAGATGGGCCCTTTGTAGTGTTTATTGCTATGGTTGGAATTTTTGTGTCCCCACTCCCCCACAATTCATATGTTGCATCCTAATACCCAATATGATAATGTTAGAAGGTGGGGGCCTTTGAAAGTGATCAGGTCCTAAGTGTGGAGCCCTCATGAATGAGACTGATATTCTTACAAAAGAGATCCCTCAGAGTTCCCTGCCCCTTCCACTATACAGGGATACAACGAGAAGTCCACAGCCCGGAAGAGGACCCTCACCTGACTCTGCTGGTACCCTGACCTTAGACTTCCAACCTCCAGATCTGTGAGAAAGAAATTTTCGTTGTTTATAAGCTACCCAGTTTGTGGTATTTTGCTATAGCAACCTGAAGGGACTGAGATGGCTGGTAAATGACAAGATTAGAATAAGAGACTTGGGGCTTCTAATCCAACAGCCTGCCTTAATCTGGTCAGGCTGCTATAGCAGAATACACTGGATAGCTTAAATAATAAACAGTTATTTCTCACAGTCTGGAGTCTAGGGAGTTTGAGAGCAAAGTGCCAGCGAATTCAGTGTCTAGTGAGGGCCTGCTTCCCGGTTTGTGGACAGCTACTTTCTTGCTGTATGCTCACGTAGCCTTTCCTATGTATGTGCTCATGGAGAGAGGGAGAGAGTGGGAGAGAGAGGGAGGGAGAGAGAGAGAGACCTCCCTCTTCCTTTTCTTATAAGAGCACTAATCCTATCATGAGAGTCCCATTCTCATGATCTAATCTAAATTTAAACATCTTCCAAATACATTGGGAGCTAGGACTTTAATATGAGTTAGGGGCAGGGAGAGGGACACAAACATTCAGCCCATAACATACCCTATTCTTTGCACCAAACTACCAATGTGTATGAGCAATCATTACCACAGAAGTCAGATTCATGAATATTATACCAGCACATACAATAAAAATAATTCAGAATTGACCTCATTCTAACAGAATTGAAAGCTGTGTCACCACCGCCCACATTGGACCCTGTTTCATTATCCCCAGCTCACCACTTGGTGCTAATAAAAGATGGCATCAGATCTTGAATCAGAAAGGCTACTCTGAACTACCTTCAGCTGTCATACCACTTGTCTGAACCATTGAAACCTTCCTCAGCAAAAGGCAGAGAGTCAGAATTTCTGTATTGCAAAATTCCAGAGGATAGAATAGTCTGTGGGGTGGTTCCCTTAAAGCAGTGTTCCCCAACCTTTTTGGCACTAGAGACTGGTGCTCCTATGAGACTCTAAATGCCTGACAATCTGAGGTGGAGCTGAGGCGTTGATGTGAGCACTGGGGAGTGGCTGCAAATGCTTTGCTCCCCTGGGGCTTGCCTCCTGCTGTGCAGCCCAGTTCCTCACAAACCACTGACATGGTCTAGGGGTTGGGGGACCCCTGCCTTAGAGTTCTACAGTATACAGCAAACTTAGCTATACACTAATTCAGAAAAAAGCTTTTGCTCTTTCAACAGATCTAATCTATTTTCTAATTCTATAAATTTGCCTAATCTAGACATTTCTTATAAATGGACTCATACAACATATGGTCTCTTGTGACTGACTTTTTTCCCTTAGCCTAACATTTTCAAAGTTTTTCAATGTAGTAGCATGTATGAGTAATATGTACTTCTTTTTTCAAAATCAGTGAATAATATTGCACTATATGGTTATACCACATTTGGTTATCCATTCATCAGCAGAAGGATGTTTGGGTTATTATGAATAATGCTGCTATGAACATTTGTGTACAAGTTTTCATAGGGACATATATTTTCCTTTTGGGAGAGTATATATACTTGTGTGAAATAGCTGGATTAGATGGTAACGCTGATTAAACTTGTGAGGAACTGCCAAACTGGTTCCCAAGGCAGCTAGCTATACCACTCTCCATTTCCACTTGCAGTGTATGAGAGTTCAGATTTCTCCACAACTTTGCCAACACATTGCCGGACCTGATGAAAAATTCTGGTTGCCTGCCCTTCCCAGGGAGATGCCATATCCCTTAAGTGAGAGCTGGGGAAAGAGGGAGCCCTGTGTTCTTGGCTTCACCTGCCTGGAATGGAGTTTCTATCACCTTGAGCTGGGAGTAGGGAGGGAAGGAATGAGTCATGGTTCAAATGCTACAGGCTCTCACTATTCTTACTAAGTTTTACTAGATTTTCTTGAATAAATATATTTTTAAATTCATTATATGCCCTCAGGACAATTTCCAGAGATTTGAAAAATAATTTTCTCTAGTTGGCTTGTTTTGCTGGAGACTGCCAAGTTCCCAATGCTGTCATTCTAGAACCGGAAATCTAAATAGTTTATGTTTAAAGTTGCTGAGATTGTGGTAATTTGTAACGCAGCATGGAAAATTATTACGCAGAGAATTAGTGTTCTATAAACTTTACTTTGAGAAACATCACTATAGGCTAGGCATTAGAATAAATTGAGAGTTAGATTAAGTCGAAAGTGATAATATTTAATGATTAATGGAAAATATATTGACTGCACCTATTTCAATAGTGAAATATTTTTATATATGATTTTAAAAAGAAGGGCATATTTCTCTCATTCGAGAAATTATGAATGGCCAAAGCTGCCCCCATCATCTTAAGCTAGTGTATGTTAATTACAGGCAAATATGTTTTAGAATGTTAAAGAAGCCAATAAATTTCATACTTTTGAGTTTCACTAATTAGTTATTTCCAAAAACATATGGAAGACTGTTGTAAGGTTGCCTACTTTTAATATGTGCTATATAAGAACATCTTTGAAAAACCATCTACACAAACCATCACTATTTCAGATCTGAGAGGACATTTAATCATCAGTAAAAAAAAAAAAAAAAAAAGGCCATAATCATAGGATTATAAAGGGTAATCTTTTAAATTGAATGCATTTAGCTTTCAAAAATGTCATTTATTCCTCTTATTTTACTCTTTTTATGATAGACCTCTGGAAACTTTATTACAGAATAATTAGAAAATTGGCATTTTGGAACTATCAAAATTTGCAAGCAAAACAAATAAAAATGGCAAACTTAATTAGCTTCCTTGTTTTGGCAAGGCATCCCTTCCCCATTTGTATATTTTGGATGAAGCTAAGGCTTAATTTCTGTCAATATATAAAAATCAAAATACTGAGTGAATATTCACTTTACCAAAATACTTAACAAGCACTCCTCTAAATATATAGCTATCATAGTATACCATACTTGCATTACTTTTTACATTTTTATACTTACTTATTAAAGAAACTTGGAGACATAGAGGAATTTAAAAATAATTATGTACACTGACATTCAGCCATAGAGATTAAGCATTTTTAAAATCATGATGTATTGAATGGAGAAGTAAGATTAGGTAGAGAAGTCAGATTCACACAACAATTTTCAGGAACACAACTTTTTTGTAAAATAAGGAACACTTAAGTTCACTATTAACATAATTTAAGGTTAAATCCCAAGATACTTTTTTGTTGTCATAATACAACTCTGAGAATTCTTCTGGCCTTGAAGAGCCGGGCAGCTGCTCTGAGCTTCATCCAACTTAGACTAATTTCTCCATAATTCTTTATATAGCCAATGAAGTCTCTGGAGCCTTCTTACTGTGATTAAATGCTAGCAAAGGCCTTGCCAAAGCCACTTAGCAAAGAACTGGCATTGCAGGTTTCCAGTAACTGAGTGGCCACAGGCAGTCATAAGTAAAGATCAGAATCAAATTCTGTGGAAAATTTGTCACATTTGAAAAAAAAAATCAGCAATCATTTTTGGCTTTGTGGAAACTAAGGTCAAGGCGTTCCCTACACTGTGTTTGCTGGAGGTAAATGGAACGCATCACTGTGCCTCCTTTTCTGTTTAATTTCATGTTGCTTCTGCAGAGAAGCATAAGAATTATTTTTCTCTTCCTATTTTCCTCCTCACAAGAAAAATCAGGTAATGCACTCATCCCACAAATTATTTAGAAGATGAGGAGTAACTGAGGCAAACCGAAATATCTTCCAAAACAAATAATGAAGGTGTCTTTTTTTTTCTTTCTCGGAATATAACATGTTTTGAAATAAATAATAATTCTGGCAAAAATGTCTCCCCTGGACTATAGGGTGGGAAGAAAAGCTCATATTCCAAGCCAAAGGGAGATCTGGGTTGATGACATTCCATGCTTCACAGACGGACCAGAATAGTCTTTTCCTAAAGATTTCTTCCTATTTTAAAAGGCCTACCTGCTTTAAAGTCAGCATATTTAAGGCCTGCTCAGCTATAAGGGTTTCTCATGCAGCTTACAGCTGACAGCAACATCACCTGGGAATCAGCTCAGGGTTCAGCCTGTAAGGTTAATAACTAAGAGAGGACTCTACTCCTGACAGAATCAGAAAGTCCAGACTTACCAGACAAACTAAGGATCCTCAGGGGAGCACAAGTTTAGGATTTAAATTGTAAATGATGTGGTGATTGCCAGGGAATATGCAAGGTCAAGTCAGGGACTGAGATTAAAGAAAAAGTGTTATCCCAGCATGTCTTGGTCTGACCCATCTTGTCATAAGCAAAAACAAGAGAGAGTAGTTCTCTTCCACAAATATTTACTATGGAGTAATAAAGTCTAAATTTGGACCAGGAATACAAAGATAAAGGAAAAATTTTCAGAGCTAAAAATAGCAGATGGGATATATGTGCCTTCTTTTACTTCTTCCCCAAACCCTCGTGAAACAAGAATGAAGTGATTTTGTCTTTTAAAGGCATAAACCTACAAGAATGAGCTAGCAGAAGAAAGGACAAAAGCAACGCTTTTGAAACTGAAAAGATGGAGGACAAGAGGTGAATGACTTACAGACATGAAAAGGCTGAATATTAAACGTGAAATGAAGAAGGCTGTAGAACTCCCCCAAAAGCTTAGGACTCAGAGGGGAGTAGCTGCTTTTGGCAGTGGGGAGGAAGGTGTGGCTAAAACTAGAGAACTGGTTGAAAGTCTATTCAAGAAACAGCAACCAAAACAGAAGTAATGATCATCCCTAGCACACAGGTTGTGGTCTTAAAGTGTCATTTCCTGCTTTAAAAAGAAAAACGTGGGAACTTTTTGAAGAAATGGCTGATACCAAGTCTGGAAAAAGAAATGTACAAGATGAGTCTGAAATATCTTATCATATCAATTAAAAATGAAGCTATCAAAATGATTAAGATCAGGTAAACAAGATTCAGAAGCTGATCTGAAGAGGTTTCCACTGGCCAAGATGCTATACTATGAGTCTCAGTAAGGACAATAATTGCAACAAATTAAAATCCATCGGATATGTTGAAATCCATGTTTTTATAATATAAATTTAAACCTTAAGTACTTACGTTTGGAGGATGATCAGCAACCAATTCGTTATTTTGAAAACTGGTAAATAAGTGGTTATAATGAAGCATTTATCCTGCTTTATTTTCACTTAAATAGTGTAACTGGATAACAAAATAGTAGTTGAGAGGAAACAAATAAATAAAAAATGACTGATAGAATTAATGTACTACCATTTTGTAACCTTTGATAAATTAATGGACCTAGGAATTGAGCATCAATAACATCGTAAAGAGACAACCAGACATTAAGTGCCTCCCAAGGAAAAAAAAGGTGCCACCACCTAGGGTTTAATACATATGAAGCAAAAACTAACAGGTCTACAATAAGAAAGCGAATTCTACAATCATAATTCAAGGTTTTAACACTGTTCTCTAAATAACTGATAGAACAGGTAGAGAGAAAATCAGTAAGAATATAGAGGACACTACATAGAGAGAATATATATTGTTCTATATGTAGATTAACTCAATCGATTAACTTGATTTAAAAAACATTTACAGGCTAATCCACTCCAAACTGAAAAATATACCTTTACTATACATGCACATGGAAATTTCTCTATTATAGACCAAGTGTTGGGCCATAAAATAAGTCTCAATAAATTTCAAAAAACCTTATTGAATGTTTTCACCGACTAAACGAAATTTAATTAAAAATCAGTAATACTAACATATCATAAAAACTTCAAATGTTTGGAAATTAAAAATAACACTTCTAAGTAATCCTACATTAAAAATAAATTACTGGAAAAATTAGATAATATTCTGAATTAAAATATAATAAAAATGCAATATGTCAAAACCTATGATGCAGCTAAAGCAATTTGGGAATTAAGAAAATAGGAAATGCAAGCTTTAAATACTTATAAAAAAGGTTTTTTTAATCAATTATCTAAATTTCTTAAGAAGCTATGAGAAAAAAAATAAATTTAAAGCAAGTAGAAGAAAAAAAATAAAAGTAGTAAAGAATGAAACAAAATAGAGACAAATAATAGAGAAAATAAAGCCAAAAGTTTATTCATTGAAAAGGATAAGATTAAGTATAACCTTGTAAGACTTGTCCAAAAAAAAAAAGAGATAAAAACACAAATTACTAAAATCAGAAATAAAAGAAGGACATTACCATAGATCCTACAGAAAATAAAATGATAATAAGGAAATATAATGAACAACTTTGTGTTAATAAATTTGAGGGCTAGATGAAGTAGACAAATTCTCTGAAAGACACATTTACCAAAGCTGACACAGAAAGAATTAGAAAATTTAAATAGCTCATGTCTATGAAAATAGTTAAATTTGTAGTTCGTAAATCTCAGAATAATTCTGTTAAATATTCAAGGAAGAAATAGTACTAATCTTCAACTTTTTCAGAAAATAGAGGCAGGAATGCTTCTCCAGTATTTTAAAAGTCAGCATAACCTGGATATTGAAACCTAATAAGAAAAGAAAATTATAGGCCAATATTCTTCATAAATATAGATACAAAAATCCTTAATAAAATATTGGCAAATTAAATCATACACATGTGTATGATTATTTATATAGTTTCCAAAAAATCAACTAAAGCCAATAAATAAATGAAGTAAATGGCAGGATAAAAGCTTAACGTAGAAAAATCAATTGCACTGTTTACACTAGCAACAAAAAATGGAAACTAAAGTGAAAAACAAGACCATTTACAATAGCATCAAAAAACAAAAAATACTTAAAAATATATTTAGCAAAAGACATGTAAAACCTATACAAAAAAGCTATAAAGCATTACTAAGAAGATCTAATAAATAGAGATACTCTTGTCTATGAATGTGGAGATTCAATCATGCTAAGATGTCAAATTGATCTATGAATTCAATGGAATCCCAATCAAAATACCAACATACTTATTTTGTTTAAATTGATACAATAATTCACAAATTTATATGGAAAAATCAAAGAACCTAAAATAGTCAAAACAACATTGGAAACAAAACAATACAGTTGGAAGACTTCTGCTACCTGATTTAAAGACATGCTATAATATTAAACTAATCAAGACAGTATTAATTTGTTATCAGGATAAACAAATAGATCAATGGAACACAAATTAGAAAGTTTAGAAATAGGCCCACATATATCCTGTCCATCGATTTTTAACAAAGTCACCAAGGTAGTTCAATGGGGAAAGACTTTTCAATAAATCGTGCTGAAGAACTGGACACACGCATGGGGAAAATGAACCTTGACCTGTACTTCATGTCACACAAAAGTTGAGATGAGCAAAAACCTAAATAAAAGCTAAAATTATCAAAATTCCAGAAGAAAACTGAGAATATCTTTGCAAACTTGTTTTAGTCTTCTTAGAAATAACATAAAAAGTACTGACCTAGTAGTTACCAGAGAGGATGGAGGAGGAGGAAAGAGGGAGGTAGATGGGGGTAAACGGGGTCAAATATGTGGTGACAGAAAGAATAACTATGGGAAGTGAATACACAGTGTAAATACATATATGCCTTACTGTTAAAGTGTACAGTTGAAACTTACTGGATTTCATTAACCAATGTCACCATAAAAAATAAAAATAAAAATATAAAAAAGCACCAACCATGAAAAACTGTTAATTGGACTTCATTAAAAAATTTTAAAATCTGTCCATCAAAAGATGTCAAAAAAATAAAAAGGCAAGTCAAAAATTGGGAGAAAATATTTGCAATATATATATATCCAATAAAGGATTTGTTTTCAGAATATATAAAAAACATGTGCAATTCAATAAGACAAACAAGTAATTGAAAAATGGGTTAAACACTTTAACACACTTTATAAAAGAATACGAATGTTCAATGAGTACAAGAAAGGATGCTCAACATCATTAGTATCTGGAAATAGAAATTAAAACCATAATAAAATGCCACTTTGCACCCACTAGAAATAAAATTATACACTGTTAGTGGAGTGTAAAATGGCATGATTTTGGAAAAATAGTTTGGCAGTTTCTTATAAACTTAAATATACACCTATCCATGACTTAGAAATTCCATTTTTAATACTTACACATCACTAATAAAGACATAAATCCACAAAAAGTCATATAAGAATGTTTATAGCAGTTATATTTATAATATTCCCAATTTGGAAACAGCTCTACTATCTATCAACAGAAGGAGAGAGAAATAAATTGTGGTATATTCATTGAGACAAAAAGAAAATATATACTGTATGATTTCTTGTATATCAAATTGAAAGAGATAAATCAGATGCTCTATCAGAGCGATTATCCATGGGTGGTGGGGATATTCTAGAAAGGGACAAGAGAGAACTTTCTGGATAATGGAAATATCTATTATTTTGATTGTGATGCTTGTTATCCAGATGTATGCATTTGAATATTTTGTGTGAGATATGACAAACTTATCACTTGTGCAACTAAAATATATGCATTTCACTGTATGTGAATGTTGATTCAATACAAATTAAAATAGCTGTATATTTTCAAATAGTCTTTAAAAAGAAAAAAAAAAAAGGAACTTATAGAAGATACAAAAAGGAATGCCTTCAATCTTGATCCAGCCTGGAATTTTTAACTATATTCTATTGGAATTTTAGGCCAAAACCACAATGTGGATTTGATGTCAACTCAGCTTGGTGGACGCCTTTCCCAACTTCCTTTCCTTCCAGCTCTCTGCCTCTCCCTGCCCCAGGGGAGCAATATCTGAAAAAGACCTTCGGCCTTTCTCTTTGACCATGTTCCAATACTCTTCTTAAGAGACTAACAACCTCCTTTTGCTTTGGCGATAGGCCTCTAACGGCCTCACACATCGTGCAAGTAGATTCTACCCCATAAACACTGCCTTGATTAATTTCATCCTTTCCAGCCCATTGCCATGGTTCAGTTTACCCCACCTTGATTTCTCACCTGGACTTTCATAACAATCTCCTATTGTCTGCCATCTCCCCAACCCTCACCAACACCTGCAATACATACCAAGGAGAACTCTTTATCTAACACATGATTCTGATCCTAACATTCTACTGCTTTAAATCCTTCTATGGCTCCCTAATACCTACAAAACAAAATCCAAATTTCTACCATCGGAAAAGCACATGATCTTGCCTCTACCTATTTTCCCAGGAACTTCTCCCTGCTATTTATTGCTCTAAGACTGCATCCTGTCTCTCACCACACTTTCTATCCTCTGCCAGTACCCAGCTGCCCACCAATTAGGATGGTCACACACACTTCTTATCCTTCAAGACCCATGTCAGTAAAATCTTCCCTACACCTCAAGCACAATCAGGCTCTCATCATCTACTTACGACATTGTATTTTATCTATTTGTTAACTAGTCTGTATGCTCCCTGAAGGTTGGGTTTTTATATACATCTTTTTATTTTTTTAACCTTCATCTCCTGGATCAGGATCATTTGTTCAATGAATACATGTATGAATAGGAGAGGGAGAAAAGGAGTGAATGAATTCACCCACTTTTGAATTTTCAAAGAGTAATTCTTACAGTGCAATCTCTCTTCCCATTCACAGGGAAGAATCTCATCAAAGTCCACGTAGTTCAGGTTAAATTTAAATCTGTCTGTCTGTCTATCTATCTATCTATCTATCTATCTATCTATCTATCTATCTACCTTCATTGTTGTCATCATCATTGTCATCATCATCATCATCTATCTACCTCCCACTCACTACAGCAGTGATTTCTAATAAGCTACATAACTAGTTCAGAACTGTTATTTGATTCAGGATTGCTTAATTTGTGCTGACAATTCTAATAGGTACATGAAAGGGCATAGATATTGGGCCCTTAGGGGCCTTTCCCTTCTGATAGCTACCTAGCTCTTCAAGGTACGTGAGGAGCAATTATTTGAAAAACTGGGTGTATCATGTTGCTGGAAAAGCAATCTCTAGTTAAGGGTGGTTTGGTAGTAATAAGCTCTGGGCTTGTTTTTATGGCTCTGTCTCATGCATTTTAATATATGGTACATGTGTGTGCAACCTGACTATGTGAAGTGACCAACTTCTCTACTTAACTATTTTCCTGGAAGAAAGGACCTGAACTTACGATTTTCATATGTCTTAAGAATATCCTGTTTATTTCTCTTCTCGCAATATGTTCAATAGATGCTGTTCCTTAGTGGCAGGATAATTTCTAACAGCATGCAGCATGCAGGACTTCCAGGGGTGGCCTCCCTACACATTCAAGTGGGTATTTAATAGTTACAGTGTAATCCACCAAAAACAAAAACCCTTTTCTATTATTCACTGTATTGATTCACCCTACGAAGTTGAGAATCACAAAGATGTTTTCAGGCTGAGTTAGCAAAGAACACAGTGAATCAAAAACAACGCCAGAGTGCTGAAATTGTGGCCAGATGTCAGGGCCAGCCCAGAAGTCTTACACAATCATAGAGGATGGAATACTCATCTTTGTAAGGCATTAAGTAGGCGTCTTCCCTGAGGGAGAGTTCAAATTCCCTGTCACATCTTTTCAGCTCGCTGGACCTCAATAGAGGAAGGAACTCATCAATTACAAGCCATTCAAGTCCCAGCACATTTTCCAAAGCACTTCTTGTTTTTCAAGCCCCATATTTCCAGAACCAGCAACATTTTACCTCCTATTGGAAGGTAGGAAAATTCAGAGAGTTGCAAGTGGAAATCTTTAGCCATTGAAGATGAGTAAAGGCTGACAGAGTCCAGCCTTCCTAACAGGCAGCTGTGTGGAGAGCTCCCCAACTCCTGCTTTGCTCCAAAGCAACTGCCCCCCTCTCCCAGATCCCCACCTTCAGGAAGCTGCTCCAGACAAGCAGATTACCTCTTAGAGTTCACCGACGTTTCCATTCCTGTTTTCTCTTTTCTGTCCTCAAATGTTTCCATCTCATGATCACCATTCATCCAAACTGTCCTTAGGGAGGAAGGGGCAGTAGGAAGCCAAAAGTAATTGAATTATGATAAGACGTTACTATTTGCCTAGCTCACTTAGGTGTATCTATGAAGATGACAAAAATTAGGCCAAAGGTGGTTTCTTTATGAGATTAAGTGGAAAGGGCAAACATAATAGTCACATTGTCTGAGAGGTAGAATCAGGCTTTGGTAGGCATTTGGAACCATGTGGAATGAAGTGTGTGAGTGAATTCACCAGAGGCTGATGTATTCTTTGCTTCTTCCAGCTTCTGGTGACTGCCAGTGTGTCTTGGTTTGTGGCTATAAGGCTATATCTTCAAGGCCAGTATCTGCAAATCTCTCTCAGCTCCATCTTTACGTTGCTTTCGCCTTTATGTGCCTAGAAAAGTGATCTCTGGTTAAGGTCAAATCTCCAAGGCTTCCTCTTATAAGGACACATGTGATTGCATTTAGAGCCCATCTGATAATCCAGGATAATCTCTACATCTCAATATCCTTTGACTTAATCCCATCTGCAAAGATTCTATTTCAAATGAGCTAACATTTACAGATTCCAAAAATTAGAACCTGATGTCTTTGGGGGCCATTATTCAGCCAATTACAACCTCTTTTGCCTGTTTTCTGTCTGGATTGTTTGGGTTATTTTACTGTTAAATTTTGAGAGTTTTTATATAATAGTCTAGGTACAAATCCTTTGCAAATATGTGGTTCACAAATGTTTTCTCTTATTCTACAGCTGTCTTTTCAACCTCTTCACAGGGTTTTCTGCAGAACAAAGGTTTTCCATTGTGATGAGGTTCAATTTATCATTTTGTTTGTTTGTTTGTCTTTTATAGAACATGCTTTTAGTGTCAAGTCTACAAACTCTACCTAGCCCTTGGTTCTAAAGTTTTTCCCTAAGTGGAACCAGTCTGTTTCTAAAAGTCTTCCACTTTTACGTTTTGTATTTTTTTCTAAAAGTATTCTAGGTTTTTGATTTACATTTTTCTAAAAATTTTATAGTTTTATGTTTTACATTTTATATTTCTATGATTTATGGTTTTGTTTTACAGTTTTTCTAAAAGTTTTATATTTTACATTTTACAATTGAATCCATGTTTTTCCTGTTGCTTGCCATGATGAGCTTTATTGCATAGTTATGAAAATTTCTAGGAATCTGTGGTAGAATGTATTATCATTGCATTATTCACTCCCCCTCTTTCTTTAATAAGGATTATATGTCTGTGCTCATTGCCAGGCAGGAAACTGAGCCTAGGAATGTCTGGTTCAGGGGTATACAGGGGTATATAGCTGTGCCCAGGGGTCTAGAGACCACCACTGCCACTGCAGAGATCTTTCAACACCCACAGAGTGAGTGACTGGGTACAAGAGAACAGCTGCTGAAAACCCTAAACCCCACAACTTTATATGCCAGAGGCCATAGGTGAAGGGGCAGAAACAGAGTTCCATCTCACTTTGGCCTTCCAAATTGCACCAAGTACATCTCATTGGGAGAATCGATTTCAGGACCAGACCCAATTAACTGTGGCCACTGGATAGGCTACTAAACCTCCTAAGCTCACCTTCCATCACACACTTTCTTCTCCTTCCTTTAGTTTTTAGTTTTTAGTTTTTTGTTTGTTTGTTTGTTTTTGGTAAAGATTCTTTATTATAAAATATAACAAAAATACAGAAATTACTCAGAACAAAATGTTCATCTCAACAATTTATCAAAGCAAACCCTCTTGTAGCATCGTCCTGGCTGAGAGCTAAACTGTTAGCACCCGGGAGCCCTTCTCATTCTCCTTCCAGTCACGTCCCATTCCTTTTCTCCTAGGTGACAACGAACCTGATTTTTATGGTCGTCACTTTGGTATATATTTTTTAAATTCTGCCAGTTAAACACACACCCATATATATTATGGTTTCATTTGCCTTTTCATGAGCTTTATATTCTTAGAATTATGCGGCATTATATTTTCATGGCTAGCTTCTTTGTTCAACATTGTAAGGTTAATCCCACTTGGCACAGATGGTGACACTATGTCATAACATTCCGTTGGATAGATGTACCACTATTTATTTAGCCTTTCTACTGGACATTTGAGTGGTTAGCAGTTTGGCTGTTGCAGATAATGCTGCTAGAAACAATTATGTGCATGTCTCTTGGTGTACTTATGTATATTTCAGTTGGGTATACTCTAGATGATGTTACATTTTGAGTTAATTCTTATATAAGGTGAGGTTTAAGTAAAAATCCTTTTCTCTTTTTCCTCCTTCCTGTCACTCTTCTTCTTTCCTTTTTCTTTCTCTTCTCCTTCTCCTGCCACTGCTCATATATGTCTAATTGCTCCAGCATCATTTGTTAAAAAGGCATGACAGGGTTTTTTGTTTATGTTTTGGGCAGAGTGATTCCCTAAAGAAAAATTAGACCATGTGATTCTCCGGGTTAAATTCTTCAATGGCTTCTCATTGCACTAAGAGGACACTTAGCTCTCGAGCCTCATCCTGGGCCACTTTCACCCTACTCCCACTATGTCCCAGCCACCCCCCCTTCTTCTCAGTCCCCCAAACACTCCAGTGCCTTTGCGCTTGCTGTTCCCTCTACTTTCAAGGCCCTTCTGCTAGATACCCACAAGACTGACTCCATCTGATCCCTGAAGTCTCAGTTTAAAATCACCTCCTCAGATAAAGCTCCTCTGAGCACCCTATGAGAGTAGGACCCTCTACGCCACCATCCATTATTCTGTCACAGCAGCCTGCATGTGCCATCCACAACCTTGATCAGAATTTGCTAGTGCTTTAATTACCTGTTGATTGGCTATCTTTCCCCAGTAGCTGGCAAGCTCTATGAAAAACAGGGGCCAAGTTGTTGATCTCACGCACAGTTGGTTCATCAATGTGTAGCCCCGTGTCTGGCATACAGTAGTCTGGCATACATAAAAAATATTAGCTAAATGTTGTCACCAGGCTAGAGTTTGTCCAATGTTGTCCCAATATTAGGAAGACCGTCCTGAAAACTAGAGCTGTGTGAAAAGCAATGGGCTTGGCATGGCCTAAGTTTTCTCCCTGGAACAGGCTGACACAGAGGCTTTTCCACATCTTGAGATGCCTGACGAAGAAACGTCTACGGTTCCTCTCAACTCTGAGACTGTGGTGCTGGAAGTGATGAGGAAGAACTGGGTGGTTTCATTACAAATGAGTTCAGACTCTAGACAAGTTCACTGAACAACGGAGTCTGGTTTGGAAAGTCGTACATTTTTAGTCATCAAAAGAGAAGGTATTGAGGAAACGGGTAAATACGAGAATGAGAGGGTATATTGAAGCAAAAGGTCCTCAATTTCCTTCTGATTCTTTTCCTCTCCATATCCTATGCTGGAGTTAACGGCTTCCAGAGCTGGTCAGTGTCTTAGTCTGCTTTGGCTGTCATAAAATATTATAAACAGGGGGGCTTAAACAATGCACGTTTATTTCTCACGGTTCTGGAGGCTAGAAGTCTGAGATCAGGGTGCTGGCATGGTCAAGTTCTGGTGACAGCTCTCTTCCTAACTTGTAGACAGCTACCTTCTCTCTGTGTCCTCACAGGGTCGGGGGTAGGGAAGTAGGGGAGAATGGAGGGAGGGAGAGGGCAGGAGTGTTTCTTTTTTATAAGGACATCAATCTCTTTGAACCCACTCTCATGACGTTATCTAAATCTAATTATCTCCCAGAGGCCACTTCTCCCAATACCATCAGCATACCAACAGCGAGGGGTAGGGTTTCAGTATATGAGTGGGGGCAGTGGGACACACAAGTGTTCAGTTCATAGCCCTCAGCATACATTGATTCAGGGACCATGGCTAAGACATTAAGTTATCAGCTCAGACCAACTTCTCAAACCAACTGGCATATTCTGTGTCACCAAAGGACAGAAGGAATTCTATATGCAGTAATTTTTGTCCATCTTGTCATTTACTCAGGTATTCACCACACATTCCTAAGCACTCACCTGAGCATGTAGGGGAGGGATATAGAGCTGACATTCCCGTGGCGGAAGACACAAGTAGAAAATTCCAATGCAGTGGGATATGTGCTGGTGAGATGGGACAGCACTCGTAAAATTTTTAATCTTTCAGCAGGAAATGAAATGGGACATCTCTTGCAGAGTTAATCTTTTTAGTAAACCTAGTTTTCTTCCCTCCTTTCTTTGGGAAAAAAGGACCTCTCTCAGAAATCCTGATAATTGCCCCAAACTGGTGACTCAGATCCTCTGGCTATTGATAAGAGTCATCAGCCCATTGTTAGCTGAAAAGGTGATAGGCCAGGCAGGGCCATTGAAGTCTGAGAGAGGAGGGGTCATTTTTAATCTTTAAGAAATATATTAACCAAGTCTGTTTCCCTTTAGTCACTTAATAGGCAAATCAATAATAGAAATTAATAGATAATAATAAGTTTGTATCTTCTTTTCCTTGTCTAGGCACTGAGGTGGCACTTTAGCAGGAAACCCAAGACCCCACCCTGACTGAGGCAGAAAGGGAAAGAGCTCCATGAAACCCCTGTAAGCAGGGACTACGACCCTTCTCAGCAGGAAGCTGATACGGAAGAAGAGACCTCCTATCCCTCAGTATCCATACTAATAATAAAGGGGTTCATGGCTCTTAGGAAAGCAGAAAGTTAGGGGTTTTCGAGTCTGCCTGCAAAGACACTGAGGTCATTCTATCCTAGAAGGGGTCCGCCTTAGTCCGCCCACAATTAAGCAAGCCAAAAGGCATTTTTTAAACTCACACAAAGAAACCAGTATGCAGAGAATTAGGTACCAGTTTAAGCCAGTCACTTGCACATATGCAATGAAGACCTCAATGACCTTCAACTCACCTGAGCCTCATCATACCATCAATATAATGCATATGCCCAGAAGTTTATTAATATCTTTATAACAGACTGAATTTGGGAACAAACATGTGCAGAAAGCAAATGATGAATCACTAAGTCCTGTCAAGCTTAGCTGTCATTCAAGGAAGTCCACCCCTCTGTGAAAAGTAACCACCCAGAGCAAATAGGGATAACAACCCCAAAGGGTTTGTTACTAGTCCTTTTGAGCCACACTTCTCTTGCTCAGGCCTGCTTCCATGTCTGGACGTATACTTTCCCTTCTAATAAAACTTTTCTTTTCTGCTGTGTTTCGGTGTCTTGCTCAATTCTTTGTTTGAGACATCAATAACCTGGACAACTTGCCAGAAGAGAATCCCCACTCTCCAGTAATACTGGGACAGGAAGCATTGGAAAGCATTCTAGGCACTTTAGGAGGCATAACCTAGACTGGAGGGATTAGAAAGATCGTCTGGGGCAGGCAGCACCTGAGCTGAGTGCTGAAGGCTGAGGAGATGCTAATCCAGTCAGGAAGACTGGGGAAAGGCTTTCCTGGAGGAGGGGAAAACAGCACTTGTGCTGGAGATATGAGAAAACATGCATGCTCAGTTAATTAATTAATTCAGTTAATGGAGCCAGATTCAGAGCAGTAGGGACCCAAGCTAGAGACACTCAGAGTAAGCCCCTAAGAAGGGTTGTTTTTAACATTGAAGTTAATGAAGGATTTCAGGTAGGGGAGTGACTGATTACATTTAAGAAAGATTAACCTGGCAGCAGTGTGGCAATCTATTGAAGGACAGGAGTGGTCAGAGGCAGGGGGCAAATTAGGAGGCTGTTGGAGTCATCAATAGTGAGATGAGAGAATTTACAGTCCAAGGTAGAAGAAGATGGGATGGGGAGGAGGAAAGGGATTTTAGAGATGCGCGAGGAAAAGTTGTCAGAATTTGGATGGGTGAAGGAAAGAGGAGCTCCTGGCTCAGACCCTGGGGATAGATGGAGGTGCCATACACTAAAACTGGGACCCAGAAGAGGAGAATTGGAGGTGTGTGTGGGGGGTGAACTTAGGGAGACTCAGCTGTGGACCCAGTGGCTTCAAGATGCTTGAGCAGCAACCTAGTAGCATGTTGACTGGTTGAATGCATAGCTGCAACAAGAGGAAATTTTGAAATTTTATTTTTTTCCCTCTTTCCTAAGCATTCTCACTATTCTTTTAGCCAATCAACAGCATCCATATGGCCTTGAAGAGAATTTAAATGTAACAGCAGTAGAAAAGAGGGGCAAGGGAATTGTAATATTCTCTTTTCCCCTTTAAACCAGGCTCGTGAAAGTCAAAAAGGGAGGCTCTGAAGGGAACAAAAGTTGGAGTTTATCTGCATCATCTAAAAAGGATGATGCAGATGTTCCTTTGGGCACAACTGGCCAAGAGTCAAATATAGAGTTTGGGGCTCTTTTGCTTAAGCCAAGGAATCCAGGCCATTGATACACTGGGAGAAATAACTGATTCAAGCTGGAAGCTGTTTCCCATGACAGTTGACTGATATGAAAGATTTTGAGGTGAATAATTATATTTCACTAACATTAAGCTTGTGAAGTTCAGATACTTCTACAGATAATCTCTGGAGGTACTTTTATGATTACAAGATGGGGAACAGAATGGTAATAAGTCTTTACCCAAAGTCCTTCATTCTTGTAAATATTTGCTGCTTCATCTTACACCTGTGTCAATATCCTCATCTCTCTAGAGTTTTTTTTCATAAGCAGTGGTTAATTAAGAAGCTCTTGGTTTCTTGCTTTAGGCAGGATTTTAGTAGCCAGTAAAAGTTAAAAATAAAGAGCTTGGAAAATGTAGGACTTAATAAAAAGTATAGAAAATTATAAATATTCTTTTAGAAGATGCTTAGGTCTACATTATGCCTCCACACATACAAAAAAAAAAATTAGGCTGAGAATAGAGAGAAGGTGAAATGTGAACATCTATGTTTAGGAGAGGGTGACCAAAATGGGAAGGCCTTGGGGGTGGAGGGGTAGGAGTATGTGTGTGTGTAAGAGTGTGTAAGATTAAAGAGATTTTGAACACAATTGTAAAAATCTAAGCTCAACATAGCTTTAAATACCATTTATTAACCCTGCGACTTTAGGCCATAGTTTCCTCAATTGAAAAATAGAGAATATGAGCATAGTAACCCACATAAAGTCTTCTTTTGTATCATGATGTGTGTGTGTGTGTGTTCTGTTCTTAGGGCATATCCCCAGTCCTCCTCCCTCCATCCACCCAAAAAATTCTAAGCTCCTTCTGGGTGGGAGTTTTGTGATTTTATCATCTCAGCGTCTCTTGCATAGACTACTATAGTACAGTAGGCTTTCAATCAACACCTGGAATATAGTAAGTGATCTATAAATACTTTTGAATAAACAAACAATTGTTGAACTGAATGTGGTAATTATAAGAGCAAAATTTCTAAATATCCGTTTTTCTTCACGGCTAAAAATGATCAATACTCTAGGTTAATGCATTTTTATTTATAGTGTTTAAAGCCAAATAAATCTGTAATAAAATTTATATAATAATTACTCCACATTCTGAGCTAAGTGTTTGTAGTTGGGGATAAATTTCAGTTTTATATACAGGAAATACAGGCATATATATATTTTTGTTACTCTGAAGGTTTGACAGTGGCTATAAAAATCAGTTTGTCTTTTTAGGCGCTTCTTTTCCATTTTTCCCCCATCTCAAAACGTCCCTGCTTGGCAGTAAAATGGGATCCTTAAAAAGGCCGGAAAGACCGAAAAGAACAGGAATGGTGAATACGGCTAGGTGTGTCCTTCGCGACACCCCGTAGTTTGCGGCCGACGCAGGAACGGCGCGCGTGCATTTGAAAGTGGGGAGCATTCCAGTCTCAGCGACTGTTGTCGAGTGTGCGTGTTTGCCCGTTGGGCGCTGAGGCGGGGGTGGGGTCGCACAAGGGGCCACTGGAGACGAGATTTCAAGACTGCCTTGGCGTGGACCGCTCGTCATCCCGATCTTTACCCACTTGGTGTGTGACTCCCACGGGCCTGTCGGGTAAGGGGAGCTTTTTTCTCGGCCGCTGACCGCCCGCGGGCTTGGGTAGGGGTTGGGCCCCAGCCGCGGTGGAGGCTTGTGCGTTTGCTTTCCTAACAGCTCAAGGCCTAGAAGGAAAAGTGAAGACGTTGGGCATGTGGCGTTAAACTAGGAGTTCTTTTAGGAATCATCTTTGCGACCCTAACCCGAGTGCGCATCTGAACTTGGAGGTAGGGTGGAGATTTAAAAAAACTCTAAGCGAGGCCTCGCAGTCTGTACTTTCTATAGAAGCACTATAGGAGAATACCACGGTTAGAACCATTGATCTAGCAAACTGCTGTTATGGAGCTGGTGAGAACAGGGACCCACAGAGCCGAATCAAAGAGAATTGTGAGCCTTTATTAGCCAGCCAGCGACTGACTCTCTACCATGCAGGATTAGAGGAGATCAGCCCCCAGCTTCCAGAGGAGTCAATTTATGAAGCCTCCAACTATGTTCTTGAATAAGCAAGCAAGCAGATTACAGAGAGCAGAAGTTAGCAATTAAAGTCTTACACAATGATAAATGTATTCGGGGGACTCTCAGAGCAAACAGGGTTCAACAGACAGCTAGCTGCACTTTGGAATGTTGTGTTTCTCCTTGCAGCTCGCACCTGGAAGTAACACCTCCCTGTGACCTGAGAATTTCCACTTTTACCCTGCCATTGTTATGCAAAATGTTGCTGGTGGATACAGGATAGCCCGAGTCTGCTTGAGGCGAGACTCCCAGTCTTCAGGCACATCTTAGTTATGCGCCAGATGCGAGCCCTGGGGCTTGTGTCTGGGGCTTGTACCTCGTGGAAACGGTTCTTTACCTCAACTACTCTTAGAGGAGGCTAAAACTGGTGAAGCATTTTTGGTGGAATGGAAGGGGTCAGGGGTTGAGAAAGGAGTGAAAAGCACAGTTGCCTTCTTTGAACTGCTCAAGTAATGTTGCTTCCAGTGTTTGGGTGAGCTGACAGCAGGTGGAAGAAGGATTTTAACATAAGCCCTCTGAACTCCTGGATTAGGGTTTGTTTGTTTTTAACGGAGTGCACATATTACTTTTTAATTAACACAAACAAACCAACAAAATATCCTGGTTACTAATAGATGACTTTGGGTAAGTAATTGCATGTCTCTGGATTTCATTATTCTCATTGTTAATAAAATTGGACTAATTATTTGTCGTGGTCTTTTCCAGTTCTTGAATTTTGTTTATATGAAAAAATGAATGATACAGTATGTAGGAATTTTTTCTTTACGAAAGAGAGTTGTAGTCTTTATAACTGTAACTTTTCAATTTGTTTTTGTTGTAGGACCTGTAGTGATTACTGCAATGGAAGAAATCAATAATTTCAAGACACCAAGCAAATTATCTGAAAAAAAGAAATCAGGTAAGATAAAAATATAAAACCTTTATTCATTGTTATTGCTATTAGAAATGTCTTAATATTGTTGTAGTTTGATGTGTTCTTATCTGTCATACACAATTTTAGTGTAATTCCTCTTTTTGATGTTAATCTTAATAAATAGGAGATATTTTATAGGCCGGGATATGGTCATCTGTGAGCTAATTTTATTAACAGTCTAGTAGATATGGAGATTCTCCCTGGTGAAGAATCAACTTAACTTGAACCATTAAGGAACTACTTTCCCTCTCAAGCATGCATTGCTTGTGAGGGAAATATGTTAACAGTTAGATATGAATATGAAAATTGACCTTTAGTGCAGAACATATACAAAGGTGGTCAAAATTATGAAATGTTTAGAAGATAACGTAGAAGAAAATCTTGTTTATTTCTGGTATATAGATTTTTGTATCCTGATCTTGTATCCTGCAGCCATGCTAAACTTATTTATTCTAGTAGCTTTTTAATAGGTTGCTTAAGGTATTGTACATTGTACATAGTTTGTAATGTAGGTGAACAAAGACTTCTACTTTTTTTCCCTAGTCTATATTACTTTCCTTTTCTTTGCTGTGGCACTAGCTCCAGTATATTTTTGAATAGAAGAGGTGTGCGTAGACTTACTTGCCTTGTTCACAATAATGTATTGTATTAGATATAGGGCTTTTTGTTTTTTGGTTTGTAATAGACTATTTTTAGAGCAGTTTCAGATTCACAGCAGAATTGAGCAGCATACAGAGATTTCCTATACAACCCCTGCCTCACACAGGCATATCAGCATCCCCATAGAGTAGATGTAGGTTTTTCACAGATAGCCTTTATCAGGTTGAGGAATTTTCCTTTTCTTGATAATCATGAATGGGTGTTGAACTTCGTCAAAAGCTTTTCAGAATCTATTGAGGTAAAGTTTTCTTTTTCAGTCTGTTGCTATGGTAAATTATGTTAATTTTCAAATGTTAAACCAACTTTTCATCCCTGATGTAAAGCCAATTTAGTTGTGATTGATTTTATGAATTGCTTGATTCAGTTTGTTGGTATTTTCTCTGTTCATGAGGAATATTGGACTATTGCTGTCTTTTAAAAAAATTATTATTTGGAATGTGTCTAGTTTTGGTAACAGGGTATTCTGTATTCATAAAGTAATGAGGGAAGTGTTCCTTCTCTTGATGAGTATTGATAGCATTTCTTCCTTAACAAGTAGAATTCACTAGTAAAGCCATGTGGGCCTGGAGTTTTCTTAGTAGGAAGATTTTAACTGTAACTTAACAGTTAATAGGTATTGGGTTATTCATATTATCTGTTTCTTCTTGTTTGTAAGCTTCTTTAGTGCTTTTTAAGGAATTTGTCCATTACTTTGAAGTTGTCGAATTTACTGGCATTAAGTTATTTATTTTATACTCTTATTACTCTTCTGGTGTCAGTAGGATCTGTTGTGTTACTGCCTTTTGGATTTCTGGTGCTGGTATTTTATATTTTTCTTTCTTCTTAGATCAATCCAACTTGATAAATTTATCTTGGTGAATGATTTCATATACTTGAGAAGATCATATTTTCTGCTGTTTCTAAGTACTTAGCCAAATGCTTAAAGGGAGATCTCTTTTCAGATCTCTGGAGCTTCTCTCTCACTTTGTAGCTTCCTCTTTAGTTCTGTACTCCACAGATTCTAACTACTTAGGTCTCCTGATCGCTGATCCTCTGTCTTCTCAATTTCATAAGACATCTGGGCTGTGTTTCTTTGTTCTGTTGCTTGGAAACTGCCTTCAAGCGGTAAGTTAGGGCAATGATAGGGCTCACCACATTTGTTTCTCTTCTCCCAAAGAACACAACCCTGCTGTGCCTATTGTCAAGTATCTGAAAACCATTATGTTTTATCAAGTCTTCTAGATAGCAATTCCAGGGACAGTTAATGATTCGTTAGCAAAAGTAGGACTCCTGTCTCATTTTTAAAAGTGATTATATAATGGTAATATAGATATACTATAATTGTGACTAATGATGATTACTTAGGTTTTTTGTTTTCTGCCGCAGCAGAAGTGAATCCCAATATTCAAATACATATGCGTGTATCCATGTGCACGTATGATGTTTTTGGGCACATGCTGTACTATAGGCATCAGCAAACTTTTTGTAAAGGGCCAGATAGTAAATAGTTTAGGCTTTGTGGGCCACATAAGGACACCGTTGCATATTCTTTTTATCTATTTTTTACCAACCCTTTAAAAAAGCAACCCTTAGTTCAAGGGCCATACTAAAAACAGCTGACTCCTGCTTTAGTGTTATGTTACTGTAAGATAGAGCTCCAAAAGTAGACTTGGTCAAGGGGTATCTATTTAAAATTAGGACAGATAGTGTCAAATTGCTCTCCAAAAGATTATGCCAATTAATACTTAGTGATAGTATGTTGAGAATGTTAGGATGCATTTGTAGAGGTCTTCTCAAATATGAATTTTTTATTTTTCTTTCTGACCTTTAGCATTATGTTCAACACCATGTTTGAATATTCCTGCTTCTCCATTCATGCAGAAGCTTGGCTTTGGCACAGGAGTAAATGTCTACCTTATGAAAAGGTAAGTATAAGACTTCAGATTAACCTTTTTACATGGAACTGTAGTTCCACTGTACTTGTAGACAAAAAAGGAATATGAATATTTGAATATTTAAATTTTCCTGATCCTACCTGACTGCTATATCCCAGTCCTAGAACCTTTTATAACTTTACCATAGCTCTGCCTGGTATACTTTTCTCCTAGGTTCCTCCTGATAGATTATTAAAGGAGCAGTAATTTACCTTACCATTTTTTCCTTGGCTTATATGGGAAGAGAAAGGGGTTCCTGTGTGATAATGACACAGGATTCTCAATAAGAAAACCTCAAGGAGGACTCCAGTTGGGGGATATCAGTGACTATTAATCCCTTTTATTTGGAAAGTTGCCTTCTCAAGATACTCTGTATTGAAAGAAAGTTTTCATTTATATGTCATCATTAAATAATAAAGGTAAATACATGCTTTTAAAGTAGGAAAATTATATTAAAAATGAAATAGAATTGATGCTAATAATATTGTCAACAGACACCTTTTTAAAAAAGTTGTTTTTTTTACTTATTACTTATACCTAGTTTCATGTTAATTAAGTGGCAAACATCTAAGTCAGTATGTATTCCTTAACACATTCTTGGAATCTAGTCCAACACAGGATGTTATGTTTATATTGTTTCAGAAATGCTTTCTTTAATAAGCCAATGAATTGAAAATAGCATAGCAATTATATGTAAGTAGGTAGTTCTTGAAGCATTTCAACACCCATTTGTGTGTTTGTATGCTATTTGTAAACATGCTTTATTAGTGTCTAAAAACTTGTCTAAGTTATTTTGAAAGAAGAAAATTGTCACAGGTTCATGGCTAGTCTCATTTTTTTTCCTTTCTTAAAGATGTTTAAATGTAAAGTGTGTTGTTAACAAAATTAAACTGTATGTAACTTAATCAAAAGCTTCATATGGCTGATATTGAAAAGTAGCAATTCCTGCCTGATTGTACCACTCCTTGTGACGTGGCCCTGTCAGACTGGGGTTTTCCTCTCCTGGTAACCTGGAGATTTCTTTTGCTTCTCTGGTGAATTGGATCCTCTGTTTTTTTGTAACTCATGTCTATTTCTTAGTTTACGTCTTTTGTTTGAGGACATCTGGTAGTTCTCCATAAAAAGGTGCACAGGAGATAGTTTTGAGAATTTGCGTTTTTCATACTTGAATGGCCCTTTTTGTTGTTTCTGAGTTAGAATAATTCGACTCCAGAAGTTTGAGGATGTTGTTCCATCGAAAGCTTGCAGTGGTGCTGCTGAGAATTCTGAAACTTTTCTGATTGCTGATTCTGTTTATGGAACCTGTTTAATGTGATCTGTTCCTCTCATTCTCCTAGAATTTTATATGGTCTTCCGTTTGTCACTAGTGTTCTGAAATTTCACAGTGACATGCATGGGTTTGGGCCTCTTGGATTCTAAAAATTCATGTTCTTAAATTTTTGAGAAATTATTTAAAAAATAATATTGTTACCCATTTTTCTGTTCTTTATCTGGAGCTCCTATTATTTGGATGTTGAACCAATCTCTAATGTTCTTTTTTTTTTTTTTTTTTTTTTTTTTTTTTTTTTTTTTTTTTTTTTTTTTTTTTTTTTTTTTTTTTTTTTTTTTTTTTTTTTTTTTTTTTTTTTTTTTTTTTTTTTTTTTTTTTTTTTTTTGCCTGGTTTTCCTATTTTCTCTTTGTCACTGCTCTGTTTTCTGGGAGGTTTTTTTCCCAACTTCATCTTTTGATACTTTGTGTTTTTCATTTTGTTTATCTTGTTTTTAAATATCTGAAGGTTTTCTTTTTTTAAATGTTATCCTTAGTCTTTTGCAGATGCTAGAAATGTTCTATATTATGCTCTGGACAGTGATAACACAGGTATATATGCATGTGAAAACTCATTGAGTATTTAGTATGCATAGGGTCACGAATTACTGTGTTCCTGTATGGTTCACAGGTATTCAGCTATGCCATTAAACCTCAAGCCAAAGACCCTCTGCTTTAGCCCCTTACGGAGCCAGTTTCCAGTCTTGAGAAGCTGGGGGCTAGGAAATTGGCCACTGTCTAGTGATACAGAAATGGGGAGGGTATCTAGGAATCCACCTGCTTTTTTGAATAACTTTCAGTAAGTTCAATGAGCCTGTTACTGTTAGGTCATTTACTTATATCTGCTTTCCAGCTTCCAAAAGTTGTCTTTTTTTCATTATTTCCATCCTTGGTGGTAGATGTGTGTCTTAAAATACCCATTTGTGTCTATTTTTGTGAGTCTTGAGAGGGATCAAAATTATGTCTATCTTTAAGCTGTTATTTTAATCTAAAAGTCTGTATTTTTAATATTAAATCAAGTTTGTATCCCTAGATTAAACCTTCCATAGTTTCAAAGTATTATTTTTTAAAATACTGACAGATTCAGTTTGCTATTTATGCATCTATAATATAACTGAAATTGGCTTATGATTTTCCTTTTTCTGCTGTTCTTATTTGATTTTTATTAAGGTTATACCAGACTCATATTCTTTCTATTCCCTGGAACAGTTTGTATAAGATTGAATAGTAGATTTCTTGAAAGTTTAGTAAATGTACCTGTAAAGTTATCTAGGCTTTGTATTTCTTTTGGGAAGATTTTAAACTCTGAAATTTCTTAGTTTTTTTAAAAAGAATTTGATCATTTTGTTTTTTAAATTTGTTGGTGTAAAAGTTTTAGTATTTGTTCACTTCTGTTTTATCTCTGCTCTATCTATAATTATGTCCCCATTTTTGATTGCAATATTATTTGTGCCTCCTTTTATTTTTTTCTCTTCGTGCAATCTCATCAGAGATTTGCCTGTTTTATTAGCTTTTTCAGTGAACCAGCTTCTAGTTTGGCAAAGTATTTTATTCAGGTTTTGTAAATTAGGATATGTAAATTCTGTAGATTAGGATATGTTATGGAAATGGTAAAGATGGGTTTATTCACTGAATTCTAAACATTCGAGAGTTATATGGGGTACTCTTTGAAACTTGAAAAATATGTATTTCATAGTAAAGTGACACAGAAGAGATCATCCCCAAATGTTATTGTTATCTAAAACTGGAGGTGTAAAACTATATAAAGTTATGAATGATAGATGTATATGAATTAAATCTAGTGATCCCCTGAGTACATATTTTTTTATTTTTTTTTAGAGAGGTTCTGCAATTATAGAGTTATGCTCATAAGGTAGTACAAAGTTAAATAATCTTAGTTCAGTATATTATTTCCTTATGGTTAAACTTTTTAACTTTTGAGGCTCTTTAATGCCTATATGCTGCATATACTTTGTCTTTCATAATTTGCTGGACTCATAAATAAATACCTATTTTGTCAGGTAAAACTTTCTCTGACTTTGTTTTACCTGTTTGTTTATTTAGGCCTCAAAACATTTACACTTCAAATATTTTTAAGATGATTGAATCTTACTAGAAAGTAGACAGCTTACATTTTTTTCTCATTTGTATGCTTATTATTATTGCCTTAAGTGCGTGTCTTTGAGTATATGGCGAAATGTATAAAATGAATTGGTTAGTGTAGAGGTATCATATTTATTAGTGAAGAAGTCTTTTATTCTTTGGATATATATGGACCAAATGTTTTTTGTACATCTCTTTTTTAAATTATTTCTTAGAGATTAGTGTTTATTACTTTACTATTCCAGAACTTATATCTGCTACATATAGTTAAGTGCTTGATAAGTAGTTAGTAGTCTGATATGCTTGAGTAGAAAAATTTGAAGTTTAAAATTTGTAACATTCCATCTTTTTCCTTCTAGCGATCTTTTTATCTCCTCCTAGCAGTAGATACAGACTTCTCTTGTAATCAATGGATATATCAGTTATTTATTTCCTAATTAAAAAGGAAATAAAATTAAAGAGGTGTAGTATAATATTATAAAATTTTTTTTAAAAACAAATTACTGTTATCTTTTTTAAAATTTGGAAGTTCTTATTAGTCATTTTAAATATATTGTGGTTTTTAATCTTTCTATACATTTTATTATTAATTTTTAAAAAGATCTCCAAGAGGCTTGTCTCATTCTCCTTGGGCTGTGAAAAAGATTAATTCTAAATGTAATGGTCATTATCAAACTATGTATCAAAAGAGACTGACTGATGAAGCTAAGATTTTGAAAAGCCTTCACCATCCAAACATTGTTGGTAAGTTTAAATTTATTTAATAGCAGTATCTGATAGAATAGTATTCTGTTTATCCAGAACCAGTTTATATAATCTCTTATATAGTTAATTTCACTAATAAAAATTGAGGAGGATGGTGGTAGAATTTGGTAAGAATCAAATTAATGTGAACATTCTAAATTTGTTGTATAATATTTTTAGATGCTCAAGTATATATTTAAAACTTCATGAGAACAGATACAGTTATGATGATGCTGGTACTATGGAGGTTTCAGGAATATAAAATGATCTTCATTTAGATAAGTAGTGCTGGTGAACCATTATGTTTAGAATGCAGAAAATATATTAAAATATTTTAATTTGTGATATTATTTGCAAACACTGAAGACATTTTAAATTAGATCTACTGAATTCATTTTGTAAATAATAGCTATTTTCATCATATCTTCGTCAGTGTTAATTAACATCTGTTTTTAATCACATTACTGTTGTTCTTCCCTATTGTAATACGAAAATGTTGTTTCTTTAAGGTTATCGTGCTTTCACTGAAGCCAGTGATGGTAGTCTATGTCTTGCTATGGAATATGGGGGTGAAAAATCACTAAATGACTTAATAGAAGAACGAAATAAAGATAGCCAAGGTCCTTTTCCAGCAGCCATAATTGTAAAAGTTGCTTTAAACATGGCAAGAGGGTTAAAGGTAACTATGCCATTATATTTTAAACGATTTGTGGAACATTAATAAGCTAAATATGCACCTAATTACAAAGTAGGATTTTTTTTTCCTTGAAACACAGGGTTGCCTTAAGTTAAAGTTAGTTGCTTTATAGAATCTCATTGCAATGCACTATTTGCTTATGATCAGCAAAGTATTGTTTGAGGCCTTCAGATAGCCTCAGAAACCCAAGTCAAGGAGTTTTGCTTATAGAGATCACATGTTAAATTTAGTTATAAGGATTAATAAATTAAACATAAATTTAGTAATTATTCCTGAGAGTATAACCTAACCCCTATTGATTGTAAATAGCCCCAAAGATTGCTTTGGGGGGTAATAAGTTTTGGATATCGTGAGTCTACATCTATAGGTCAAATGAGAAAAAGCTCTCTCAATGTTGTACAAATAAATGATCATGTCTTTGGATGGACACAGTGTAAGAAGTAAAAATAATTCTGTGTCCTAATTAATTGAAACAGAAGTAATGATGTACTCCAGAAAACTGTTGGATGACTCAAAAGTGAGTCATAGTAATCATACAGATGTCAAAGTTGCATGTTAAGTATTAAAATAAAATTGATTCATGAAATGTGAGAATAGAAAAAAAGCAGTATTTCTATATATATGTATTTTAATACATGTATAGAAAAACCAATTTTAACTGGATAGGACAAACTAATAATTTGAATTATTTAATAAGTAATGATTTTAAATATATATGTATAATGGGATTAATATAAATATATTTGAGTGTATTAAATTTGATGGTCAACATTTAAAGCATGATGAGTGTTTCAAGTTATATACCAAGATTTGTCTCTGTCATTCTCAGGCCCAAATCACAAAGTACTTGCTCAAATGCTGATGAATAAACATATAACAGTTTTGTAGGACATTTTTTTATTTTGTATGGATATCATTAGTTGTCATTTCTAAGAAAGGGTTAATGTGTGAAACAAATTATTGTTTTATATTACATTCTGCTTCCTCCTCTGCTTGTGAATAATGTGTAGTCCTAAGTCTTCTGTTGTTATGTATTATCTCACTAATTCATTTGAATGAAGGATGCCTCATTGTGAAGATTCCAAAATTGTTTTTAAAAATTACTAGCCTCAAGTAAAATGTGATATATTTTGAAGTATGCTGTAGCATCTTTTCATATAAAAGTATGTGAGATAGTTTTGAAAATTAAAAGTTAGCTTACCTAAAAATAGACATTGATTTCCAAAGAATCCTTTAGGTTTCTGGTCTCTATGGCAGATAAGATAACATGGGATGTTCCCTTTGCAAGCTTCAGATAGTTTGAAATGATGGACAGGTAAAATCCTGTTTAGGAAGGGAGTTTAGGAAGGGAGTTCAAGTTGTTTTTTTTGGTTGTTTAAAGGTTATATGTATCTTTTATTAGTTTGTATTTTTGCTCAGCTGTGTTAAATTTTCCACTACTTTAGTATCTCCACCAAGAAAAGAAACTGCTTCATGGAGACATAAAGTCTTCAAATGTTGTAATTAAAGGTAATTTTGAAACAATTAAAATCTGTGATGTAGGAGTATCTCTACCATTGGATGAAAATATGACTGGTAAGTCTAATTTTTTTAATTTGTTTTTGTATAACTATTGAATTTCTAATATTTACATATTTAAATAGGTAGTAGGTTTACATTCTTCAAAAATCAAAAACTATTTATTAACACTTACACAACAGAAAGTATCCCTGCTGTCTCTTTCCCTCAGCCTCTAGCTCCTTTTCTTGCTACACACACAATATAAATAGTTTTCTTATTAATACATATTTTAACTGTGAAGATAACTTTGGGAACTATTTCTAACCTAGATTGGGATTTTTAAGTGGTAAAAGATCTGGGAATAGAAAATATTCCCAGATATATGATGAGTAGGAATTTTCCTGACTAGACAAGAAGTATTATAAAACTATAGTAATTAAAGCAGTAATACTCATGCCAAAATAGAAAAAACAGAGTCAAGAAATAGTCTGAAATATATGTAATTTGTTATATGATAGAGGTGACATTTTTGTATCAGTAAAAAAGTAGTTGAGTTAAATAATGATGTCTGGACATTTTAGAAAAAATAAAACTTCTCTTCCTCACACTGTAATCCCCATAGATTGTAGATTGAAAAAAAAAAGTTGTAATAAGCACATCTTGACTGGTGTGCTTATTAAATTAATATTGGGCTTAAGAAAGACATCAAAGCTAGAAACCATTTTTAAAAAGCCATGACTACTGAAAAATTTTTTGAAAAGTGGTCTATATGCTAGTGCAAGCAATAGTACAGGTTAACATGTACTCTTAAACACTAGTAGATATTGCAATTGGTGTTATTCAGTTTACGTTAAGTTTTGCTCTGGTAACATAGACCCTGAAAAACCTCAGTAGCTTAAAATAACCAGGGCTTAGTATTCAAGTTACATGTCCATTAGGGCTTGTTCCATGTTATTCTCACTTTAGGGCCTAAGCTGATGGAACATGTACTCTATGAATTATTGCCATCTTAGTATGGAAGGTAAAAACGCTCTAAAGTTGCACTGTCCACTGCAGTAGCCATTAGCTACATATGGCTCTTTAATTTGTATTTAAAAATTGTTTAAATTGATTTCCTCAACTTTAGCCACATTTTAGATGCCCAGTAGTTATATATGGTTAGTGGACCATATTGGACAATGCAGATGTAGAACATTTTTTTCAAGAAAGTTCTGTTGGACAGTGCTGCTCTAGAAAGTCTTGCACTGAAAAATGCTTCATTTCAGATATGAAATGACACAAGTCACTTCTTTCAGTACTCACTGAGCAGGACTAGTCATACAGCTCCACTCAACCACGACAAGCACACTTCTTCAGTGTTTCTAAAAGGTGGACAGCGTGAATGGCTGGCTGATGAACAGCACTAGTAACTACCACAGTGGTATAGCTTTTTCAGAGATTAGTTTAGAAATATATATATAAATCTAAAAACCTTAAAAATGTTTATGTCCTTTGATCCTATAATTCCATTCCCAGGAACACATTCCAAAGAAATAATTGGACAATGCAGGCATTTTTTAAGGATAGCCTGATATATTAACTTCTTCAAAACCTCATTCTGCAGGGTCAAAAGATAAAACTAGGCTTATAGAAGTACAGATTTGGGACAGAAATCAAAACCCATGCAACTTAAAAGAAAAACAATAACAAAAATAATAACAATCCCAATAAAAATAACTGGCACATTAGATATTCACCGGCACCCAGCATCAGTTAATCCATAAACCCTGGGTTTGTGTTTTTTGAATGTATATGAGGGACTTTATTTTCAGTAGATACTTTGTATTAAAAGTAAATATCTGATCTGTTTTTCTCAATCAAAAAAATATTTGTAAGCTTAGGGGAGATGTCTTGGCATCTACTTAACCTGTATTCTTAGCTTCACCAGATAGTTTATGTTATAGTTGGCATACTGGTTCTTATGCACTAAGAGAAGGGCTTCTGAGGGCTGAGGCTTTCTCTTTGTAAAGTAAGTTATTTATCACTTCAAAAATAACACAAAAATGCTGGAGAAAAAAAAATCACAATCTTTTTACTAATTGTGTATGAGCTAATTTTTGTTAAGTATATTGTAGCAGAACAAATGCAAAATGTAAGAGAATGTCCATCAATCAGGGACGTTTTAATTTATTGTACCACTATACAACAGATTACCATATGCCCATTAAAATGATGCAGGTTTATATTTGTAGACATCAAAATATATCCAAATAAATAAGATGAACAGATTATAAAATAACACTTAAATATACATTAAGGAAAGTTTGCAAAAATACACCTAAATCTTTAAAAATTATTTGTAAGTTTTGTGTTTTAATAGGTAGTATATTGACTTGTTTCTCAACTGTAATTTATATAGGTGTTTTTTAAAAAGCCCAAATCTTAACAGTGGTTATTAGATTAATTTATTTAGCACATATTTATAATAGTAAGTGCTGTCAGGCACTGAGCTAGGCACTATGAATATAGAGGAAAATGAGATAGACATTGTTCTTAACTTTATTTTTTTACTCGTTATTACAGAAACCTCAGTCCTTACCCTTGTTGGGCTCATAATCTAGGATGGAAAGCAGCTCTTGAATAGCTAGTACTAAATAACTAAGTTATAAATTAAATAAATGAATAACTAAAGTATAACAACTATTATGGTAGAATTATGTGGACATGACAGCGCCACTTAGCCTAGATGTTCAGAAAGGCCTTCCTAAAAAATGTTAAGCTGAGAATTGAAAGATGAGAAGCAGCTCCTGTTTTGTTTTCAATTTGAGATAGTATCCATGAGAACTGAAACAGGTAATGTCTATTTAAACTCTGTAGTAAAGGGCAATAAAATACATTGTTTTTGTCTTGACAAAGAGGAATGTCTGATCATTAATTTATGATCTCATCAAACTTCAGTTGTCAGAACAATCCATCTTCATAGAGAAGCAAACTTAATCAGTAATGCGGGGGAACCACTTTTGTTAACGTTTAAATTCTAATCACAGACTTGGCATAGTATAAGTGGACATAGAGGAAATGCTCTTGTGGTTGGCTAGAGCCTTTATTTGGAGCTGATACATTCATTAGACCTAGAAAGCTACTGTTTAGTATGACAGACCCCTGTAGGAATTTGACCTACTTAAACTGGGATAAGAGTTCTTTTATTGCCACAATCAGTGCCCATGTAGACCTGTCTGTAGACTCTTACCTAGTAGTGCATTCTATTAAGTGCCTTCTAGATGTAAGGTGGTAGAGGGGAAAGGTTTTTTTTTTTCAAAAATCTTTTAGTGGTCATGACTACTTTCCAAATTTTACTGTCCTAAAACTGAGTTAAGTAGGAAGGCTGTCATAGGAACATCTTTCATTCTTACCACCTGATACTGGCATCTTCGTTCTCACTTTATCTTCAAACAGAGCCTACTTAGTTATTAAGTATACCCAACAAAATGTTGAATAAATGAATGAGTGATTATTGACTGGAATCTTTAATTTCTTGACTTCTCTATTCTCACTTTTCCTTCTCAGTCCTGTTTTCTTCAGATGTTAGTTTCCTCTTTTCTCCACTTTCTTTGTAAATTTCTTGAGACCTTCAAGGCAGAACTTTAGTTCTGAAGAGAAGCTTTTATCATTAATCAGGCTCCCTGTTTCTTTTTTCTATTTATTTGAAAGTGAATTATATTCGTGAAGAAATGGTGATTAATAATAATCATATACTGAAATTTTAATTTTTAGTATAGTATCCTCTTAACTCTGTCTAGTGAATGTTCTGTTTGTAAGAGCTTGAGATTAGCCTAGTCATAGAAGTAAAGCCTTTAAATCTGAAAAGGTAAATGTATAAAATTATGAAGTATGTTTGTTGACCACAATGGATTTAAATTAGAAACCAATTCAACAACACAAATTTGAATAACCCATGCATCAAAGAAAATGAAAAGAGAAATTAAAAAATATTTTGAATTGAATAAAAAATATATCAATATGTTTGAGATATAACTAAAGTAGGACTTAGAGGGAAATTTGTAGCTGTGTGCATGAAAGGCTCTAAATCAATAACCCGTGTTCCCTCGTAAGCAAGAAAAAGAAGAGTGAAGCAGATTCAGAGTAAATCAGAAGAAGAAAAAATAAAGATATGAACAGAAATCAAAGAAATAAACACTAGGACAAATAAAGCCAAAGCTGGTTCTTTGTAAGATAATAAAATTGACAAATTCTTAGCTGGATTGATGAAGAACACAAGTTGCAACATCAAGAACAAAAGACAGGTTATTGCTACAGATTCTACATACATTTAAAGGTTAATAGATTATTAGAAACAGTTGTATAGCAACAGATTTGACAATTTAGATGAAAAGAATAATTTCCTTGAAAAATACAATTTACCAAAGTAAATATAGGAATAGGAAATCCAAATAGCTCTGTATTAGAGAATCATTCCCCCCAAAGAAAACCCAAGGTTAATTTCTATCAAACATCCAAGGAAGAAATGACACTGATTTTTACACATTTTTTTCAGAAAATAGAGTAGAGATCACAGCCTAATTGTTCTGAGTCCAGCATAACTAATGTCAAAATTTGAAAAGTATATCATGAAAAAAATCAGAATAGTACCTTCACAAACAGATGTAAAAATCTTTAACAAAATATTAACAAATTGCATATATTCAATATTAACATTGAATATAAAAAGGATATAGTATATCTGGCCAACTAGGGTTTATTCCAGGAAAGGAAAGTTATTTTAATATTGCAAAAGCAAACACAGTGTACCATATTGACAGATTTGAAAACGATTTAGTCATTTCAATAGATGCAGAAAAAGCATTTGACAAAATCTATCTTCCATTCATGATTAAAAAAAACCTCTTGCTTACTAGGTATGGAAGGAAATTTAACCTCAAAAAGGGTATTTACAGAATAACTTACAGGTGACATTATACTTAAATAGAGGACAAGGCCAGCATTCCTCCTCTGGCCAGTGTTAGCACCATCCTGTTATCCTACCATTAAAGCAAAAAGTAAAAGCCGTCAAGATTGGAAAGGAAAGGAAATTGTTCATATTTACAATTATTGTGATTGTTTAGGTAGAAAATCTTTAAAAATATCTATAAAAACTAGAATCAAGTGAAGTTAGGTATTTATATAATTAATAATTGAAAATGAAAAATTTAAAAATTCCATTTACCAAAAGATATAAAATATTCAAGAATAAATCTAACAAAAAAATGAACTAGATACTGAAAACCATAAAACATTGCTAAGAATTAAGACATAAGTAAATGGAGAAAGAGATCATGGTTGTGGATTGATGTTAAGATGTCAATCTTCCCAAATTGTTCTAGAGATTCAGTCTATCCCAATCAAAATTTTAGATGGCTTTTTCACTGAAATTGACAAGTTGCATCTAAAATTTAAATGGAAATGTCATCCCTGGGCAGAAGCTTTAAGAGCCAATATGTGATTCGACCCTTTCCCTTTCCCCTTGTTTAGCAATCATATGAGCATATGATGGTATTTCTCTCAGTGTAATGACAGTATAATTTGAAAATTGAAGAAACTGGCACAGAGATTAAGTGATCAGTTGAAGGTCACACAACTTGCAAATGTCTTTGAACCCAGGCAAGGCAATCTAGCTGCCATCTGTACCCTTGACTTCACAGTTGTTTCATATTCCCACCACTTTCTAAGACAATTGCTGTTTCTTTATACTCTTGCCAATTGCCCAGCTTTCTTTTTGAATATTTAATCTGATAGGAGAAAAGTAATTCTTATTAATGAGATTGAGTGTGTTTTTTTATGTTTACTGGCTATATTTATTAACCTTTAAACTATCTGTCAGATCAGTTGCCCATTTTTCTTTGGGTTGTTTTTCTTAGTAATTTCTAGTGCTTGCCTTTATGACCATTTTACCTGTGTTTTACTTGTTTCAGTGACTGACCCTGAGGCCTGTTATATTGGCACTGAGCCTTGGAAACCCAAGGAAGCTTTGGAGGAGAATGGTATCATTACTGACAAGGCAGACATATTTGCCTTTGGCCTTACTCTGTGGGAAATGATGACTTTATGTATTCCACACATTAATCTTCCAGATGACGATGATTATGATGAAGGTATAATAACATTTTTAACATAAATTTCAATCTCTTCAGTTTGAAATAGTTTATAAAGCTTATTATTCTATTAAGTTAAAATTTAAAAAGGCAAGGTATTTGATTTAGTGGCATGGAATATAGATTTTAGTAATACCGATGACTAATTTGGTACCATCTCAGTTTAATCTCTTACAAATAAGATGTAGATTAATTCAGAATTGGGAGATAATTGAGAAAATTGGGAGGAGCAAAAGTTACCTTAAAAACTCCCCTTCCCTGAGAACAAGATTGGAAAGCTGTCATAGTAAGGAGTAAAGGGTTGATAACCATGGATTGATAGTAAATCCATGATAATAGCTAATGTATAGAACAATTGAAGAGACTAGACTGCTGGTGGTATGATGAAAAACATACTGGATGAATTCTTGTTTCAGAAGGGTCAGTTTGAGCAGTCGCTAAGCTTTTCCATGATTTTATTTCAATCTCTTAACTTTTTTATGAACAGATAAAACTTTTGATGAAAGTGACTTTGATGATGAGGCATACTATGCAGCTTTGGGAACTAGGCCACCTATTAATATGGAAGAATTGGATGAAACATACCAGAAAGTAATCGAACTCTTCTCTGTATGCACTAATGAAAATCCTAAAGATCGTCCTTCTGCTGCACACATTGTTGAAGCTTTGGAAATAGAAGTCCAATGATCGCCTCGTATTCATGACTATCTGAGCTTCAAGTATGGTTCATGGATATAACTTCTGTTTACTGTAATACATTTAGATAGTTAACTATGATAATCCATAATTAGACTTTTTGAAAGTAGCCTATTTTAGGACGGTAGCACCTTGTTAATATTTGTACAACTATTTCTATTATAAAGGTATTTCATGTATACTAATAATTAGCATTTGAGTTCATAGAGGGTTTTTTATAAAGTTCAAGAAACAAGTACTTAAATTTGTTCATACAGATTTAAAACACTAGGAGTGAAATGCTGTAAACTTTTTGTCTAACATTAATTTGGTTAGAGTTACTGTTTTATTAATGATTTTTCTTAAATATTTTCACATATTCTCTATTTAATGGCTCTATTGAAATTAGTGCTTTGCACAGTAAAAATATGTCTACATTTGCTTATCTTTTAAAACATTTAACTTTCTGCTTTCCTTTTTTAGCTGGTGTGCTTATTAAATACCGTCACTGGAAGCTGAGAGAATGTGGCTCAAAAGAGTAGTTCTTTGAGTATTTCCAACATTTTTGGTTAAGGCTTATCTTGCTCTCTCAGCTCTTCCCACATCTTTGGTTTTTGCTTTCATTTATTAAGTATATTTTCTGTACTGAGATCTCTTTTATTTTTTATTAATCTATATTTTAGGCATTTAACATTTATGGTGTAGAAATAAAACTCCAATAGGTGATATAGAATAAAGGACACTTTAGTTACTAGAAGGTGTTTTATCTTATTTTATACTCCATTGTTTTGAGTGTTGTTATTAAACTTGAATGAATGTGAGTAGGTTTTTTTCTCTCAGCCTTACTTTGTTATTTGTTAATCTGTAAAATGAGGGTGATCTGGATAAGTAGTTTTTCTGTCTGTGAACCACAGTCCCCTTAGAATTTCAGTTACTGAATTATGCTTTTGAATCTAGGTAATATGCCCAGACTTTACTGTAAAAATAATTTAAAAATTTACTGTCACATGGGGGATCTTAGAAAGATTAGGAACAACTGTGCTCTGAGCTTTAAACATCAGAATTCACTGGAGGACTCCTTTTGTATAAGATTGTACAAAGCAATGGTACACAGATAATTAATGAGCATTACTTATCAAAATGTTATTAAAGTGACAAGAAAGTAAACTGAAAGCTGACTTAATTTATGGAAAAATCTTATGTACAATTTTATATTGTGACATTAAGTTACCCTTACGCATATGTTATGTCATCCTTATTAGGTCTGTCAAACTGCAAAGCAGTTTTAGCCCATTATGAATTTCAACTTTCTTTTTAGTACATAAACAAAATGCTTTTTTTTTCTTTTGAGGAATTTTTTTCCAATTCCTATAGTTGGAATATCTAAATGGGAACAAACTAATGCTCAAGGACTGGGCCAGCAAATTTACAGGACTTGTCTGTGGCTGACATTGCAAAGTGATTCCAGCATGCTGAGTCTGGATAGGCTGTGATGTCCTCAACACAGAGTCACAGGTAATTTGCTACCTACTGGAAGGAAATTTCTTTTATTCTTGTCCTAGAATTTGCTCTTTTGGTCTCGGATGTTACCTTCTTTTTTTGGACATTTGCCTTATTCTCAGGGAAGAAGAGTAATCTGACTGGATTGAGGTTAGAGTAGGACTAATCGTTTTGTTGAATTATAATTGGTATATCAACACAGGCTTCTCCCAAACAGCTTTCTCACCTCCCAGAAAAATCTCCCTTTTACTATCAGTGTAAGGATTCCAGGAACCTGTTTCCACTTCTGTAAAATGGAAATAAGAAGCAGCTACTTAAGAAATGTTGAGGACTGTTCTTTCATGCCTCCTAGTACCTACTTCATCTACAGTTAGTTGATCAGAGTATAATTCAAAAAAGGTTTTTAATAATGAAAAAAATATGTAAATTTCTGGGGTGCTTATAGAGATTTGTAGTCTTAAATATTATATTAGAAAAAAGACTGAAGGCCCGGGGGTTCTCACTGTGCCAGATCACAGAGGGTTTCCATTTATAGCCTGCAGCGCTGCCTCCAAGTAAGACTGGTATCCTGCCCTTAAAAACCTTGAAACTTGGCATTTACCTGGCCTCCTTATAGATGAGAGTCCTTTTAGGCATCCAGAATAAGGAGGTTTCATTCATATTGAATATTTGCTCTTTCAAGTAATTTTCCTCCATAATCAGCTTATCTAGAGTTTCCAAAAAATTTTCAGCTGCTTTCACATCAACACTCGTAGACTTATCACTCATTTTCACATTATGTAATGAATAACAAATGATTCTTTAATCGTTTAAACCACTCGGCTAACATTAAATAAATTCAGCATCATAGTTGGGTCCAACCTTCATTTTCAACATCTCAAGCAAACTTTTTGTGATCATCATGATGCTGAGAGGGACACGACTGTGTCTGGGTCCAGGTTTAAAAGTTTCTTCAATATTGTTAGTATCGTTGTCTTCAGATCCCTTGACAGCTTCTGTCACTTAGTTCTTGTCCTTCAGGATCATATCTGTGGTGGAATGGGACATGCCTGATTGGATGGAGAGCAGTAACCATCACTGATTTTCCACCTTTGTATTCCTTAATCACTTTAAGTTTGTGTCCAGGTCAGTCACTTGAAGTGGCTTCTCATTGGCATCATTAGTAGTGGATTTTATATGCTTAGAGGCCATGCTGAACAAAACATGAGATTAAGTCAAGTACAAGGGAAAATGATGCCATTGAGATGCAGTAAACGCAAGATGTATGAGGCTACTGCTGGCATAACAGCATACTGTTTTAGAGCAGAGTTTTTTTATAGAGTACATTCTGAAATAATGGTAAGTATAGTAAATACAAACCATTTGTTTATTATCAAGTATTATGTACTGTACATAATTGTATGTGCTATTTTATATGACTGGCAGCTCAGTAGGTTTGTTTACACTAAATCACCACAAACACATGAGTAATGTATTGCGCTGACATTACATTGACTACAATGTCACTAGGTGATAGAAATTTTTCAGCTCTATTATAATTTATGGGACCACCAACATATATATTCAGTCTATCGCTGACTGAAAAGTGGCACACTACATGACTATATGTACCACATTTTCTTCATCCATTGCTGCACACCTAGGTTGTTTCCATGTCATGGCTTTTGTAACTACTACAATGAACATGGGGGTGTATATATCTTTTCAAGTTAATGTTTTCTTCACCTTATATACCCAGAAGTGAAATTGGTGAATCATGTGGTAGTTCTATTTTTAATTTTTTGAAGAATCCTCATACTGTTTTTCATAGTAGCTATACTAGTTTACATTCACACCAACAGGGCATAAGGGTTTCCTTTTCTCCACATCTTTATTTCTTGTTTTTTTTCTTTCTTTTCTTTTTTTTTAAATAATAGCCTTTTCAACAGATGTGAGGTGATATCTCATTGTGGTTTTGATTTGCATTTTCCTGATTATTGCTGATGTTGAATATCTTTTCATGTACCTGTCATCTCTATGTCCTATTTGGAGAAATCTGTTTTGACCCTCTGCTCATTTTTTAATTATTTTTCTTTTTTTGGCTGTTAGGTTGTATAGGTTCTTTATACATATTGGGTATTAACCCTTTATAAGGTATATGATTTGCAGATGTTTTCTCCCATTCAGTAGGTTGCTTTTTCATTTTGCTGGTTTCTTTTGCTGTATAGAAACTTTTTAGTATGATGCAGTCCCGTTCATTGTTGTTGTTGCCTTTGCTTTTAGTGTCAAATGTAAAAAATCATTGCCAAGATCAATGTTTTCTTATAAGAGTTTTATGGTTTTAGCTCTTAAATTCAAGTCTTTAATCCATTTTAAATTGATTTTTATGCATGATATAAGATAGTGGTTCAGTTTTCTCAATTCCACTTATAGGAAAGACTGCTCTTTCTTCATTGTATATCCTTGGCTCCTTTGTCATAAATTAATTGACCATATATGTGTGGGTTTATTTCTAGGATTTCTATTTGTTCCATTGTTCTGTGTGTCTGTTTTTATGCCAATACATGGCTTTGTAATGTAGTTTGAAATCAGGAAGTGTGATACATCCAGCTTTGTTGTTTCTCAAGATTGTTTTGGCTATTTGTTTTGGGGCCTTTTGTGGTTTCATACAAATTTTAGAATTTTTGTTCTATTTCTGTGAAAAATGCCATTTGAATTTTGATAGGAAGTTGCACTGAATCTGTAAGATTATTTTGGGTAGTATGGACATTTTAACAATATGAATTCTTCCAATCTATGAGTACAGAATATATTTTCATTTATTTGTGTCTTCAGTTTCTTTCATTAATGCCTTATAGTTTTCAGCTTACAGGTCTTTCACCTCTTTAAATTTGTTCCTAGGTATTTTCTTTTTTATGCAATTGTAAATAGGATTGTTTTAAAATTTATCTGATAGTTCGGTATTAGTATATAGAAATGCATCTGATTTCTGTATCCTGCAACTTTACTGAATTCATTTATTCTAAGTGATTTTTGATCAAGTCTTCAGTGTTTTCTTTATATAAAATCACATCATCTGCAAATAGTGACAGTTTTACTTCTTTCCAATTTTGATGCCTTTTATTTCTTTTTCTTGCCTAATTGCTCTTGCAAGGACTACCATTACTATGTTGAATAAAAGTGGTGAGAGTGGGCATCTTGTCATGTTCCTGGTTTAGCTGAAAAGCTTTTATCTTTTTGTTATTGAGTATGTTAGCTGTGGGCTTGTTAGGTTGAGGTACATTCCCTCTATACCCAGTTTGAGTTTTTATAAATGGATGTTAAATTTTGTCAAATGTTTTTCTGCATCTTTTATGATGATCATGATTTTTATCCTTCATGTTGCTAATGTAATTTATCACAGCATTTGATTTGCAGGTTTTGAACAATCCTTACATCCCTGGAATAAATCCAATTTATTGACATATAATCATTCATAATAGTCTCTTATGATCCTTTTTATATCTGTAGTAGTGCTTACAACGTCTCCTCTTTCATTTGATTTGAGCCTTTTTTTTCGAGTCTAGCTAAAGGTATCCTTTTTTTTCTTTTTTCTTTTTTTTTTAGTTTTCAAAGAACCAGCTCTTGGTTTCATTGATCCTTTCTATTCACTTTTTAGTCTATGTTTCTTTTATTTCTGCTCTAATCTTTGTATTTCCTTCATTGTACCAACTGGGTGGGCTTCATTTGTTCTTTTTATAGTTCCTTGAGATACAAAGCTAGGTTGTTTGAGATTTTTCTTGTTTCTTGAGGTAGGCATTTAAAGCTATGAAGTTCCTTCTTAGAACTGCTTTTGTTGCATCCCGAGTTTTGGTATGTTGTGTTTCCATTTTCATTGTCTCAAGATATTTTTTAATTTCTTCTGATTTTTTGGCGACCTCTTGGCTATTCAGTAGCATGTTGTTTAATCTCCACATATTCGTAAATTTTCTAGTTTTGTTTTTTGTAATTGATTTCTTAAATTTGTTAGGAGTTGTGGTCTAACATACCTGTTTTGCAGAACGTTCCATGTGCACTTGAATGTGTATTTTGTTGCTTTTGGATGAATATTTTGTCTATATCTGTTAAGTTCGTCTGATCTAACGTGTTATTTAAGGCAGTTAACTAATTTTTCTGTCCAGATGATTTATCCATTGATATAAGAGGGTATTAAAGTCTTCAATTATTATAATATTGTCAACTTTTTCCTTTAGGTCTGTTACTATTTGGTTTATTTAGGTGCTTCTATGTTGGGTGTGTATTTACCCAACATAGAAGTTATATCCTCTTGTCGGATTGACGCATTCACCATTATGTAATTCCCTCCTGTGTCTGTTAGTCTGTTTTAAAGTTTGTTTTGTCTGATACAAGTATAGCTGCCTCAGCTTTCTTTTGGTGCACATTTACACGGACTATCTTTTTCTATTCCTTTACTTTCAGTCTGTGTTTACAATGCCTGCAGTCTTGTAGGTGGTGGTTAGATAGTCTTGTTTTTTTTTTTTAAATCTATTCAGCCTCTATCTTTTGGAGAATTTAGTCCTTTATAATTAATTATTGATTGGTATGTACTTACTGCAATTTTGTTGTTTTCTAGTCGTTTTGTAGGTCTTTTGTTCCTTTCTTGTCTTGCTCTCGTTCTCTGGTTTATTTTCTGTAGTGACGTGCTTATGTTCCTTTAACTTTTGTATACATAGGTTTTTGCTTTGTGGTTACCATGAAGACTTACCCCTAACATCTTATATTTGTAAATCTATTTTAAGTTGATAAGTTTGAACACATTCTAAAGTTCTGCATTTTACTACCCCCATGTTGTTTTGATGTCACAATTTTACATATTTTATCATGTGTACTCACTAGCTTTATGAATGATGGCTCTTTGAGGAACTTAATAAACTGATTCTAAAATGTAAATGAAAATACATGCAAAGAGCCAAGATAGACAAAATACTCCTGTAGCAAAAAAATGTGGGAGAATTTACTGTACCACAAGAATATTATAACACAATGTGGTGTGGGCATAAAGATAACCAGTAAAACTAGTGGAATGAACAGTCAGAAACAGAGTCACACATATATGGGCACAATTTTTGACAAAGGTAGCAAATCATTAACTGAAAAAAATATAAAACAAAGGACTTAAATAGTCACAGCCTAAAATGCTCATCAACAGTAGTAAAAATTATGGTAGTCTCATGATGGAATATTATATGTAATGAAAATGAGTTTCAGCTAGACACAATAACATGGATACATTTTGACAAAGATTCAACTTATATAAAATTCAAAAACAGACTAAAGAGTTAGACATCAAAAGGTAGTGCATTTGAGGAAGATGATATGATAATGCCTGAGGGGGGCATGAAGACGGCTTCTGGGAAGGTGGCCATGTTTTTTTTTTTTTTTTTTAATCTGTGCAGTAGTTATGAAGGTATTTGTGATAACTCACTGAGTTACATTTTAAAAACTTTAGGAAAGTTTCAGATTTCCCGAAGAAGAGTTGCAAAGACAGATAATTCCCATATACATTTTATATTATCAACATCTTATATTGCTGTAGTTGAACCAATATTGATACATTAATGCTAACTAAAGTCCATACTTTAGTTTTTACTGAATACCCTTTATCTGTTTCAGTATCTCATTCAGGATACCACATTATATTTAGTTGGCATTTTTCTGACTGTAATAGTTTCTCACTTTTTTGTTCTTCAGACTTTTTTCATAGCGGTTTTAGGTTCACAACAAAATTAAAAGGTACAGCGATTTCTCATATAGTCCCTGCCATCACATATACATAGCTTCCCCCATTATCAACATCCTCTACCAGAGTGTACATTTTCTTGCAACTGATGAATCTACATTGACAAATTAAAGTTCACTCTTGGTATCCATTCTGAGTTTGGGCAAATGTATAATACCATGTATCCACCATTATAGTATACATAGTACTTTTCACTGCCCTAAAAAATCTGATGCTCCTACTCATTGCTTTTTCCCTCCAACCCTTGGTAACCAACCACACATAGTTTTACTGTCTCCACAATTTTGCCTTTTCCAGAATGTCATATAGTTGGAATCATATAGAATGTAGCCTCAGATTGGCTTCTTTCACTTGGTAATTCTCACTTAGAGTTCCTCCATGCCTTTTGGTGGCTTATTTTTAGTGCTGACTAATACTCCACCATCTGGATGTATCTGTTCATGCATTCAGCTACTGAACATTTTGCCTTCCAAGTTTTGACAATTATGAATGAAACTATCTGTATGCAGGTATTTGTATGGATGTATGCTTTTTTTCTTTTTTTACAAAGAGCATATACTGTTTTTATAACCACTACATTTTAAAAGAAAATCCATACATTCAATTGTATAACAAGAGAATATTGAAAAAAATTTTAATAGACTCATCACAAAAGCATTTAGCAAATAATGTTAATAAAATTTTTAAAATAAAATATTTAAAACAAAAAAAAACAGTGCAGAAAATAGCATCAAAATGTTTGCATAATTACACACATTTCAACACTTCCACATTCTTTTAGGAACCCAGGCCTTTAAATCTTTGAACCATGTTAACTTATAGGCAAATAAAAGAATGTAAATGAGTATATTCTATATAAAGTTATAACCTGGAAAACTAGTTCTCTGGAGTATTATTGCAAGATAGCAATTAATATGTTTTAGAATCAAAACAATCTGAATAATTCTTTGCTTTTCAAAGTATCCAAGAATTATACTAGAAAACTGTGCATATTTAGGTGTATTTACATAATGTCATGTTCTGTGGCCAATCAGCCTAGGTATATTTATTCACTAAACTTTGTTCTGATACTATACATTTTGTCATATGTCTCAGAACAAGTAAAAAGTATTTTAAACATGCAAAAAAATTTAAATATAACCATAAGAATCATCTAATACCAACTGGACATCCATTTGGTTAATGACCAGCAATAAGTTCTATAAAGGCAACTAGCACAATTAGCATTTTCACACACCAAAAATTAATGAAATGACAGTAGTGCAAATTAAACATGACAGGTATGCTTTTGATTAATTTTAGAAATATTTAAACATTAAGCTATAAAATTCTGTTCTACATAAAAGGATATGGAAATCTTATTTTTTGCCATCTTTATTACACTAGAAGTTAAAAATACTTTCTAAATATATTCAAACTGAGCTGTTACCTATAAAGTGAGAATTTTGTGTGCAAAATTCAGGAATTACATTTAAAAATAGGGCATGAAAATTGTTTTTAAATTTTCCTGTTTGCTCCTGACTGAGCATGAAATAATCCTGGTCCAAAAGTGCTTTATAAAAAGTAAGTGGTCAAATTTTTGGAAAACCACCTTACTTTGTCATTATTCTTATGTAAGAGGCAAGTAATTTTCCAGTTACAGCTACAAAGTTTCATAATTAAAGATTCAGAGTGTTAGTCAGTACACATCAGCCAAAGATGTTTCCTTTGACACTCCAGGTAATTTTCAACAAATTTATCCCTGACTTTTCATAAGGAATGAAACAGGCAGAGGTATGTGTGTGTGTGTGTGTGTCCTTCTCAGTATTTTTATTTTGATATTTGTTAAATGGTTCTTATATATCAGGAGCTGTCTGAACTCATCCATAGAGTAACTGTTCTATAGTTGAAATTGGTTTTAACTATTAAAATTGTATACAAGGAAATTTGGGGTGTTGCAGTACTTGGTTGCAAATAACTTGCCATCTGGTGTTGGGTCAGAAAATGCTATTTCATTAGTGCTGAGAAAACAGCCAAACATGAAGCGATTCCTGAAAAAGAGGAAAAGATGACTTAACAGTAGAACCAACTTAAAATTTTGATTAAACAGCACAAGTTATGTTAAAAGCAATCCAAAAATAACTTTCAATCTCTTTAAATACTCGATTAAAAGCAATATTATTTTATTAAGTGGTAAAATGACAATGCTTTAGATTTTAGAGATGGAAGTCTAATATTTCAGATGAGAAAACCGAGGTCCAGAAAAAATTCTGAGAGGCAAAGGAAACCAAACTATCCACTCTAGGTGATCCATGGTAATGAGCAACTAATTTTAGGTAGTATTGCTGATTAAAAGCCATAGCTAATTAAAAAAAAAAAAAACCTCATCACTGACTTTAACCAATAACTATTCTCAACTATACCACACACAGAGTTTTAAGGCAATAACTAACTAATTTGCATTTTGACTACAACTTGATCTAGCTCAACTAAGAATACGATGAAATGGTGGAAAGAATTCAATAAAATGAGGGATAGTCTATAAGATGCATCAAATTCTTCAATGTCATCAAAAACAAAGGTTCAAAAACCTGTTCTGGGTTAAGGAAAATGAGTATACTAAAGAGCAATGACGACAAGTGCAATATGTGATCCTGGATGGAAAAAAGGACTTTTTTTAAAAAGAAAACATCATTTTCCTAGCTCATCAACCGAGTAAATTTGTACTTAATCCCATCTGAACTTCCGGTTGATTCTTATGTAAAGTAACTAGGAGCAGTATTCTATTCTTGTGAGGATTTAAACATATACTGCCTGTAGAGAAGAGAATTCAGCCTAAGGCTCCTCATATGCATGATAGTGGTCAATTACTTTTCCTTTATCTTCATCTCAGATGTGTGAGAAGAGGTAAGCATGTTCTCATAGATATATTTCTCCTTTGAGGGAGACTTCATTTTTCTTTATTGTTTATAGATAACCTATTGCCTTAGTATTCAAAGTATGGTCTACAGACCAGCAACATTTAGCATCAGCTGAGAGCTTACTAGGGATGCAGAATCTTAGGCCCCACACTGACCTACCAAATCACACTTGAATTTTAACAAGATCCTCAGGTGAGTCATAACGCACTTTCAAGTTTAAGAAGCACTGGACTACTTACTGCCTGGTGAGACTATGTTAGATACTGGTATTCCTCATGTCAAATTCATGTATCTTAATTTAAATATAGAAAGCAGGTATTTTATAATTATCAAATAATCTTTATAAACATCAATTTTTCTCAATGATTCCTTTATAAGGCATATGTGGGTGACCAGGATTATGGTCCAAGACTGGATCCCCACCGTGGCCTTCGGTGTTTTTTCTAGAAAAGTGTACAGAACTTGAAAGGCTAGACTGGTGCTACTCAAAGTGTGGTCACTGGTTTGTAATCTGCTATCTCAAACATAGAAGTTGAGAATGATGAGAAACTCATCCATCCAACCTAGTTAGGTAAATTAACAAGCAAGTAAGCTCATTTGTCACATAAGAATATCAATATACAGTGTTAGTTCAAAGTGTGTGCATAGGAGTATAAGCTGGAGAATCACGTATTTGTGAGATATAATTCATATACCATAAGACTCCTTAAAAGTACAGTTCAATTATTTTTTTAGTAATATTCACAAAACTGTGAGACCATCACCAGTATCCAATTCCAGAACATATCATTACCCCATAAAGAACCCTTGTACCCATTAGTAGGCACTCCCCATTCTCCCTTCCCTCAGTCCCTGGAAACAACTTTCTATCTACAGGTTTGCCTATTCTGGATATTTTCTATAAATGGAATCATACAATATGGAGTCTTGTGACTGCCATAAAATTTTAAAGGTTGATCCATGTTGCATCATGTATCAGTACTCTATTCCTTTTTGTGGCTGAATGATATATTATTGTACAGATATGCCACATTGTTATCCATTAGTCATGAACTTGGTTATTTATGCTGTTTTGGCTATTATGAATAATGCTGTTACGAAACTTCATATATCAGCTTTTGTGTGGACACATATGCTTTCATTTCTTTTGAGTACATAGCTAGGAGGAAAACTGAGTCACATGGTATCTATTTTTGGGACACTGCCAGACTGTATTCCATAGCACCTGCACCCTTGTACATTCCTGTCAGCAGCGTACAAGGATTCCAGTTTCCTCCACATCCTCACCAACACTTGTTATTTTCCCTTTAATTAGTCATTCTAGTGAGTACGCAGTGGCATCTTGTCATGGTTTTGATTTGTGATTTGGTGTGGTTAGATGATGTTGAGCATATTTTCATGTGCTTATCAGCTATTTGTATGTCTCTGGAGAAATGTCTATTGAAATCCTATGCACATCTTTCAACTAAGTTATGTGTCTTTTTATTGTTGTACTGAAGAGTTCTTTTATTATGCTAGATATACTAGATCCTTGATATATAATTCACAAATCTTTTCTCCCATTCAATGGGTTATCTTACTAATGCACTTTACATTTAGTTACACTTATGAGCTACAGTACATCTTTATTAATTACCTACTCTACATCTGTTGACTCAGAAAAATTAGGGCTTGTATTTTCCATTTTCTAGCAATTCATCTTTATTTAAACTGTTCGTCTTTAACAAATTAAACTAGTCTTTTAGCACAGGCAGTTTGAAAATCACTGGGTTAGACTGTTTCAGACTTGGAATGTTGTGCCCTAAACTGAGTATATTTAGTATTTTTTTTTCAATACCAATACTTGCCTTGGATAGAATTTATATAGAAGTGTCTCACCAACATCATTCTTTTTGGCTCATGAGCTGAGAAAGCTACTGGGAAAGCTAATCTGGGTCTAAATCCATTTTATTTTATTCTTACCTGAGAGTATCAACCAATCTTCTTGCAATGCGTTTTCTTCTCTTCAGTCTGAAGACCCAAATTCTACTTATCCCACAGACTGCAGGTTCTGGTACATCAGAACATTGCCAAGCCCTATGACATTCTTTAGAACTTGGAGATTCTGGACCAGTTGGTTCAGACAGAACACGGAAGGCCTGCAATGATATACAGAAATATCTAGAGTTAACAATACAGATAAGTTCATATTTCTTTTTAAAAATCATTCCTTAAAACTTAAATATCTAAAATTAATCTATACATTCATCAAAAATGTTAAAATTCTTTGATAGTTCTTAAATTCTTGTCCACTTAGCCACACAATGCTTAAAAAAATACTAGTGGTGTTGAGATATTCCCAACATATCATTATGAAACTTCTTTTTACTGATTGAAAAATTGTAAAAAATCAGACTGACTTTTAATAAAGTATATAAACTCCCATTCTCTTCAGTCTAAAATGTGTATGTGTTCTAAAAAACTGGTAACAACTAAGGATTTTTACATGATAATTATGAAATTTGGTTGACATTGCTTTTAAAAAAACTTTATTTTGAAATAATTCTAGATTCATAGGAAGCTGAAAAATAGAGGACCTATGCATTCTTTACTCAGTTTCCCCAAGGGTTACACCTTCTATAACTGTAGTATAATATGACAATTCATTATTTCTATATATTCATTTAACCACTAGTATAATCAAAATACAGAGCTTTGCATTATCACAAATCTTCCTCTTGCGACCTCTTTATAATTATATCCACCATTCGTAAGTTCTGGCAACCAATGTGCTCTCTATAAGTCTGATATTGAAGATGTCATATAAATGAAATCATAGAATGTGAGCTTTTGAGATTGGCTTTTTTTCACTCAGCACAATGCTTTTGACATCTGTCCAAGTTGTTGCATATATCAACAGTTTGTTCCTTTTCATTGCTAAGTAATATTCCATTATATGGATGTACCAGTTTGTTTATTCATTCACTTACTGAAGGACACTTTTGTTTCCAGGTGTTGGCTGTTACAAATAAAGCTGCTATAAACATTCAGGTACCACTTTTTGTATAGTCATAAGTTTTCATGTCTCTAGGAGAAATGCCCAGGAGTATGATGCCTGAATTAGTTTTTAAGAAACTGCCAAACTTATCCCAGAGGGTTGTAACATTTTATAGTCCCTCCAACAATGCGTGGGAGATTTAGTGTCCCTGCATCCTCATCAGCATTTGGTATTGTCACTGTTTTTTACTGTAGCTGTTTTAACCAAGTTTTAACTACCATCAAGAAAACTTTGCTTTTGAAATGAGAATGAGTAGAAAGAGAATATGTATGTTATTTGGCTATATTTGCCTATGATCACTACAAAAACAATCTACTTGAAAATCAAGGAAAGAAATAGCCAAATTGATCACTTCTGTTGTCAATAATACAAATAGCCGTTTTTCTCTCCAACTTGTGATAAACACACAGGAGACTATGTGTGTACATGCATGATGAAAAAGCAGGGAAAAAAGGAAAATATGGTGGTAGAAATGAGGGTATAAAAGAAAGGCACTTAAAAAAATAAGATAAATTAGTGCCAGCATCATTTTAAGAAGTACTGAGACAAATACTTTTAAAAGAAGACATAAGTGTGGAATACTATACAGTCACATAAAAATTTTCTCTAGTTAAAAATTAACCTGTAAGCTATTTGAAGGCAAAAACTACATCTCTATTCTAGATTAAGGGTTGGCAACTTTTTTTCTGTAAGAGGCCAAACTGTAAATACTTTAGACTCTTTGGGCCATGTGATCTCTGTTGTAGCCACTCAACCCTGCCATCATAGCCCAAAAGCAACCATGGATAAAATGGAAATGAATGAGTATGGCTATATTTCAATAAAACTTTATTTACAAAAACAGATGGTGGGCCACATTTGGCCCACGGGCTATAGTTTGCAAACTCCTTTTCTAGAACACTGCTAATTAGTACCTAGATTCTAATTAAGGGATAAGTGATGACTGTTTTGCCAAATATATTAATCTACACTAAGCCACATATTCAATAATTGCGCTCTATAGATTTGCTTATTTAAAATCACTATAAAGTCCAGGTATAGAAACAACTACATGAACATAATACTGACCTACTTATGATGCTTATATAAGGCAAATTACCAAATATAATAGAAATAAGTGACTTCCATTATTCATATGGTCAAGGATATTTTAGTAGGAAAACATGTCCTTACTAGTAGTGGTCTTAAATGCTTAATGAAACTTCTCCCAACTACTTATTTTGCTCACAAATTATGCCAATAATTTAAAACACTATACCATACCTGTTTGATGGGCTCTGCAATTAAACATCCAACTACCCTCTTTTCATCAGATATAAAGAGAAAAGTTTTGGTTTTGTTGGGACATCTGGGAACCACTTGCTGGAAGCCCAATTCATGATCAACAAGTTCCTGGACATCTTCTACCTAATGATATGAAAAACCAAGAGGTGACTGCTATGCTATATACCTGAAACTAATATAACACTGAATAGCAACTCTAACAACAACAAACAACAAAAAAAGTGAATTTGTTTTTAAAAGTATAATAGAAACCATATATATTTATATACACAAATTTATGACTGCTAACATTTTGGCCTCTTATCTCTACTTCCTAAATTCACATACCCTCTTCCCACAATAATTTCATTATTGATGCACGTATCTGCCACTTTACAAACAGGGTTTTAAGAATATATTTTAAAGATCGCTTTCAGCAGAAAGAAATTCAGGCTCCTAGAAAGGATGAGTAGAAAGTGCCAACATAGATGTTGTTTCAGCTTTAGTTTTTGTTTACTGGGGCTAAACATGCAACCCAAGAAACAAAGGCAACACCAATATAAGAAACTCTGAGATCATTAATCTCTCACATGGAAAAATTTAGTTTATCTTCACAAGTGGAAAATGAAGGTAAAAGATAAATTATAGAGACTTATCTTTTCTTTAATCTACATTTAGTTTTGTATGAACTACCATGAAAGTCATCCTTACATGTGTACCAAAGTGGATTTCCTACCTGCAAAGGTGTTTAATACTTTAACATAGGTGATTTCTTGGTGGTGGTGGTGGTGGGGTGGGGTAGGAAAGCAACAGGAGGAGAACAAGGCTTAAAAGCTAATGCTCCATACCTTTTTGATAGCATAGCATGGATCATGTGGCAGGACCAACACAATTTTTCCATCCCAAAACTCTGCTACTACACGTTCTTTTTTCCAGCCCTGCCAAAGGAAAAAAAAAGGTCACAGTTTAATTTGAAGAGAGAGAAAAAAAGCAAACATTAAGTAATTCAGTCTGAAGAGGACAAAAGAATAAATGATAGAGAAAAATTAGAAGAAAATCCAAATAAAAGAATTAAGTCCAAATAAAGGAATGTGGGAAGGGAAATGGAAGATGCCTAAAACGAAGTGCCTGTCAAGTGCTGATGATACCCCACTGAGAAACATGTACATAACCTATTATAACACTATTCAGAGTCACATAAGAGCTCTTCATAGGAAATAGAGAAAAATATAAATTATTAGAAATGGGAAAGTGGGGGAGGGGTGGAATAAGCAGAATTTTAATAAGCCAGCTAAAAATATTATGAAGTACAAACTACGGCCGTAACAGTAGCAGGGAAAAAGGATGCACTTGAGTAGCAGGTGCGATCATAAAGATAAGGCCAACAATAGAATGTGTTTGGACTAGAAAGGTGCTCAATAAAGTGACCTCTCAGAAAAGAAAAAGCCTGGAGAAATGCTGTTTTTCTAAGACTATCTATAAAGAAGAAACTAAAGCAAGGAGAGGGTGGGAGTCTTTGAATTTTGTATTTTGCTTATTTAGCTCTGCTCAGAAAGTATTGTCATAGAGGTAAGAATGCAGGGTGCTCACTCAACATAGAACAATATTTATCTTATATTAGGATAGTTTGAAATGGCACTTTTTAAAAAAGTTAACTTTTAAATACCATCAGCCTCAAATATTAAGGCTGCAGATGACAGACCTTTTAATATATAAGCAAAAGAAATATGTCTTTTAAAGCAGTTTTACTTTTAGAACAAAATATGACTATTTTTTTTACTTACTGCATATTTGATTCCCTCCAGAAATCTGTGGTGATACTGAACATGTTGCAGTTCGTCTTCAGGGTTGGAAGCAGTATAGATCATGCCACAAGACTTACACATGGTGGCTCCAAAATGTTTCTGACCTGCATCCTTCAATGTGGGGAAAGAGGGGACATCGAAGCGTATCACAAATAGCTCATTTAGTTCATGTAATCATTCATTCAAATTTCTCCTTATTTTTCTTTTATGCTGGCATAATTGAAATATTAAATGAAAGTCTGGTTACTACATCCTCTTTCCTCTGCCCGCAAACAAAATGAAAGGGAATAAACCTAAAAATGCAATAAATGTAATGAAAGAAATGGAATTGTCTTTAGGAATGGACAGTGTAAAAAAACACCAAGATTCTTTAGCTAGATCTCTATTTCTAAGAAGGAATAAAATTAAATCATAAAACTTACAGCTAGGATGAACAATAGAACTTCCTTATTAGACTCTTAAATGGGAGACCTAAAAAAAGCCTTTTATTTCAAAGAGGCAGAGCAAAATTTTCAGGACTTCTATATTCATTATATAGTATTTTTCCCCCTTAAATGTTTAGGAATGTTAAAACTCTTTGCCAAATTGATAAAAAAATAAATATTAATAAATTCATGAATAAAGGGAAGTCAGAAATATTCAGTGTCATGGTTTATTAACTCCCATTATATCTCATAAAGCATTATTAAATGCTACTAAAAATACCACGTTCTGAACTGTCTGATACAAGAGCTGTAAACTTTCTTTAAAGGGTTAGATGATAAATATTTTAGGCTTTACACACCACACATAGTTTGTCACACAGTCTTCTCTTTTTCCCTCCAACCTTTTAAAAATGTAAAAGCCATTTTTAGCCCACAGGCCGTGGTCCATATTTGGCCCACAGCCATAGTTTGCCAAATCCAGGTCTAATACTATGTAGCTATTTTCATTAAATATTTTGTTGATCAACAGTAATATTTCTTATCTTAAGACATCTCATTCATCAGCATTCTACTAAATTACTAGCATTGCCCAATAATATCAGTTTGAAAATATACTTGATTAGTTTTAAATGTTGCCACTAAACAAAGCTGGCATTTACAAAACTCAGAATATCTATAACTCATGTTAACTATGCTAAGAAAACATGTCTGACTTCATGTTCTATATGAGAGAGCCATGTACAGGAGGAGCTTTGTTTTAAATCTACTCACAATGATCAGCTGGTCTTTTGTTTCTTTATTTGTATCTCTGGTATTAGCACTTTTCTGTGTATTGTTCTGTTTCAAGAAGTTAGAAGGTGTGATGGATCCCATAGAAGGCTGTTTTTCAACTAGAGATCTTGAAATAGAGTTGATAAACATTATTTAGTAATTTAAAGTGTTTGAGGAATTACAATGAAAAGAAAACCGATGTGTATATAACATTTGCAGAGTACCCAGCAATTTTTAGTGCTTTCTATCAGCTCTTCTCATCCCAGCATGCATGATCACAATCTCTTTACTTGTATCTTAGCAATTTTAACACTTTATTATATGTATTTGTTTAAATGCCCATCCTCCTCCAGCTATAACTTCCTTGATAGCAGCACCATGTGGTACTTATCTTCACATCTCTGAAAACTCAGTATAGTTCAGTACCACGTAGTACTCTATAAATGTTTGCCAAATGAAAGAATAAAAAAATGAAAGTTAGACCAAGAACTCAGAGAATCTATAATGTACCTAAAGTAATAAACCACAAGAAATTGATGATATCTCACCTTTTAGGTCCTACATAAAAAGCAATTTCAAATGACTTAATATCCTAGTTTCTCCTTATGTTAAATTAGTTTACTTTAATGAGCTAATTGTGATAATTTCAATCCTTAATAAACAATCATGAGAAAAGACAAAAGTGAAAAAAATAGGAGTATGGCCTTTGAAGGGAGAAAGCTGCCCACCTAACCCAATCTCTGAGGTGATTTAAGGTGAAGCACCCCAAGAATAGGAGCATTTGCTAGGAAGTTCTTGGTTCAATACCTCTAGTTACGTATTATCAAATGGAGAGAGACAAACCAAAGCTGCTTAGGAAAATTCAGACTATAAGAAACATCTTTTTCAGAGCTTTCCACCTATCATGCTCATGCCTCCTCCATCCCACTCTTAGCTTTGACCAGGATAGTGGTAGCTTCAGCTAGGATTTATAATAGCGTAAGTTGCTGCAAGTTATTTATTCCTCTGGCCAGTTTCCTCATCTATAAAATGGGGGTAATAATGGTATCTACATCATAAGATTGTAAATGCTCATTAAACACTATTACTAATATATTATAACTCAGGGAAGGAAATATAGCCGAATTTATATCCCCTTAGAGGAGAAGAAAAAAATGCTCTTCAATAGTATGATAAAGAAAAAGAGATCCATAGAACTTATAATTAAATAATTGTTGAACATTAAAATAAGAGAAATTCCTACCTTTTTGTATTGATTGAAGATGTGCTGAAGATGGGATAGACAATGGACTCAGGAGAAACTGGTGGGGGAAATAACCATAACAATTTGTATTACAGAATAAACAAAGCTTTATATCATGAGATTTTAAAGGTTAATAAGACCTAAATACTCACATTACTTGACTTCAAGACTTAACAATAATGAAAATAGTATGGTATTGGCAAAAAAATAATAATAATAATAAAGAGATCAATGGAACAAAATAGAAAGCCCAGAAACAGACCTATGCAAATATAGTTAACTGATTTTTGACAGAGGCAAAGGTAATAAATGGAGAAAGGATACCCAACAAATGGTGCTGGAATATGCAAAAGAAATGACAACACTCACATATAAAAATTAGCTCAAAAATGGATCACACCTAAATGTAAAATGTGAAACTGTAAAACTTCTAGAAGAAAATATGAGAAAAATCTGCACGAACTTGAGTTTGGTTATAAGTTTTTTACATTAAAACACCAAAAAGCACAATACATGGAAGAAAAATTAGACTTGATCAAATGTAAATGTTCTGCTGTGCCAAAGAATACTGTTAAGAGAATGTGAAGACAAGCCACAGACTGGCAGTAAATATTTGCTATTATATTTCTGATCAAGGATTTGTATCCAGAACTCTTAAAATTCAACAATAAGAAAACAATCCAATTAAAAATGGGCAAAAGATATGAACAGACAGTTCACCGGAAGATATACAGATGGCAAATAAACATATGAAAGGTGCTCAGCATCATTTTTCATTAGGGAAATGCAAATGAAAAGCACAATGAGATCACTGCATACCTATTAGAATGGTAAAATTAAAAAATAAAAACTGACAATAACAAATGTTGGTTAAGAATACAGAGTAACAGGAACTGCTATTCATTGCAGGTGGAAATGCAAAATGGTAAAGTTGCTGGTGGGACAGTTTGGCAATTCAAAAAACAAAAGGATGGGACATACCAAAGAGAATTGACTTGAAAAGATCTTGCAATGGTTGACTAGACAATTTGAGCAACAGAATAAATAATGTAGTATTAGATTATAACCCAAAGTATAAAATATTCGTGAGTCAATATTGATAAGAATCCGAGTCCATTTATTTATCTAAAGATTGAATAATAGGAGTGAAGAGACAACTCTTCCATACAGAAGAATTCCAAATAATATATATAAATATTCCTCCTTCCAGGAGGAGTTTAATCCCCACCCTTTCCTGAAAGGGTAGGCTAGACTTTATGACCTACTTCCAAAGAAGAATATAGAAAACGGACAAGAATAAGTTTACAGTGAAGAAACTTGGCACACTTAACCCTAACCTGTGGTTAAAACACAATGCAATATGCATGACATATTATTGAATTGCACACTTGAAACTTACATGATTTTATTATCAAATGTCACCCCCCCCAAATTTTTTTAAAATGGTAAAAACCTGACCCTAACCAAGTAATAGAGGTTAAAACCATCTGTAATGTCACGTGGATGCCAACACCCCTAGATCCTATGTGGTGACAAGAGTACTTCACTTCAGTTGTATTCTTCCCCAAAACTTATTACCCCAAATCTAATGATGAGAAAAACATCAAGACAAACCCAGATTCAGAGGCATTCTATAAGATATCTGGTCAGTACTCCTCAAGAATGTCTAGGTCATGAAAAATATGGAAACAAGGAAAAGACTGAGAAAATGTTACAGAAAAGAGGTGACTAAGGAGACATAAAAACTAAATGCAATGTGGTACCCTAGACTAGATCCTAGGACAGAAAGAGGACATTAATGGAAAAACTGGTGAACTCCAAATAAAGTCTAGAGCTTAGCTAATAGTAATGTTCTGATATCAGTTTCTTAGTTTTGACAAAGGTACCATGGTAATGTAAGATGGTAACAATGGGGGAGATGGGGTGAGGGATATATATGGGGACTATCTGTACAACCTTTACAACTTTTCTACAAATTTAAAATTACTGCAAAATAAAAAGCTTATTAAAAAAAAAGACCAAAATTAAAATAGTAGTTGATTAGAGAAAAATAGTACATTGAAAGTGGGCTATTTAGTAAACAGCAAACTTTTACTTTGCATTGAAAACTAATTACAGCTCATTTTTAGAAATGAGGCCAAGATAGGTGAGAGTCTGATCTGCTATGGGTAAGTCTGTTTTCTCATCTGTAAAATGCACATACAAACCAGAATTTTTGTGAGAATTAAATGATAAACTATAGTTAATAAGTAATAAACCTTTATCGTGAATTTTGCCATATCCTTATACCACCTGTACTATTTATTCACTAAATATTTTTCTTTAAATACTTAGACAATGTACTGAAATAATGTTTAAAGAAAATTTTATAACTACTGTAAATAGAAAGCCATTATTTTTCTGTTACATGTTCTATTATATCAGTAATAGCACAACCCATGGGAAATAATGCATACTAAATACTTAGCAATTGCCTGATACATATTCAGCACCCAGTAAATATCAAATATTATCATTATGAACAATTATTTTATATATGTATGTAAGTATATATATTTATAAAATTATATATGTATAAAATTAGATCTTAAGGGCTATTTTTCTAAATTATGCTTTTAGTTTTATCTTTGTATTTTCTTTCTATGAGTTACAGTTCCTAACTATATTCAGTATGTCTAATCTTAAAATTTTCATTTATTTCCAAATTTATAGATATGACCAACAAAGTAAAGTTCCCAAGAATCTGCTTTGTAAGAAGAACATTATAATTAACCTCATTATACATTCAGTTTAGTGAATACTGTTTGATTAAATAGTGACACCATAAGTGAGTAATAGAATTTCAGAACTAAGAGGAATTTAAAAGTTAATATTAATCCATTACTTTAGAGACCTCTTCCCTGAGTCTCATAGGTAAATTAGTGGCAGATGTAGACAAAACCCCAAGGTTCCTGATGCCCAATTTGGTGTCCTTTCTAAGGCTTAGTAAATTTTGCTTATGATTGGGTTTTGATCACAAATATATAACATAGTTTTTAGTCCTTCCTATAATTTTGAGTAAAAAGTTGGTAGGGTAGGTATGATAACACCCAGCTCTAGGGAGCTTAAATAACGGCCACATCCCACAGACCAATTAAGCATCAGTATTTTGTCTTAGGTTTCCTTGTCTCCTCCTTTCAAAATGCATTGAATTGTTTACCACAGAAAACATTGTCACCAAGGTAAATGCAGATACAAACACAGGGAACAAATATTAAAAAAGCCCAAAATATTATTGTATATGATTTTATATTGACATACATAATGAAGCATTATTATAAGTGAATAAACTAATTTTGAGAAGAGAAGTTTTCTCTTCCTTACCTGCCTTGTTCTCACTGTGAGAAGTTTCTGAAGGAAAACACTTACTTTCATCAGGTTTATGTTCCCTTGAAGAAATTACACCACTGGATGAATCCTGAAGATAAAAGGAAAGGAAACTTATAATCGTCTTCTATTTATTGAATGAATTCCAATAGATATGTTTCTAAAACAAAATATTTTATTATGAATTATATTTTATAATGTGATTTTAAATCCTCGATTTTCAGCCTATTTTAAGGAAAATTTCCTCTATGTTTACTAAAAGACAGGTGTGTATATTTAAGTCTGTAATTTGTCACAACAAAAATGTATTATAATTCCTAATAAAGATGGAAGAATGTAGATTATAGTACATCCCTCTGTAATAATAAGACACCCCCCCCCACCGCAATTAGTAGTAATGGCAAAAATTTCCCCGGTAACCACCAAACTGGAAAAGGACAATATTATGTTATAAACTTTAAAAACAGGCAGCCAAGGGGAAAAAAAAGAACATTATAGAGTATCTGGAGAAGCTTCTAACTCCCGCTTTTTAGGCAGTAGCCGGGAAGTGGACAAAACAAAGTAGGAAAAATTTTGACAAATTTCACTAGCACTACTAATTTGGTGAGACTTAGAGAAAATATAGCTTGGGGGAAAAAGGACAAAACTTTTGTTTAAAGTAGAACTCCTATTTAAGACCATAATCTCTCAGTAGAGATGAGTCAACTCATCGGTTTGTCATTTCTCACAGCTCCATAAGTTGGGAAAAGGTTATGTTACCAATAATGAAAACAGGATTCATCCTTAGCTTGTAGAGATAAATACTTGTAGTGGATATTTATCATCATCTTGAGAGAAGAGCCCAGTTCCACAAATTTAAGATGCACAAAAGCCCAATTTCTCAGACTACCAAAAAGTAGACAGAACCCAATACCTACTCCCTTAAAATGAAGCTCAGAAAATAGTGCTGCAGAGAATTTATCTCATCACTGTATCAAGGCTGAATCTCCATTACCAAATAGATATGAAGCATACTAATAAGGAGATGCCTGGGTGGAAACGCAGACCCTTACACACACTTTGTTTTGCTGGATTGAGAATTAATTTTAGTTTGAGTTGTGCCCCAAATTTAAAAAAATATGTAAAACATCTCATTAATAATTTTATCTTCATTACATTAAAAGGGTAACGTTTAAACTATATCAGGTTAAACTTTTTAAAAACGCTTTTTAATGTGGACACTAGAAAATTTTAAATTGCTTGTGGTTGATATTCTATTTGTATCAGACAGCACTAGCCTAGGCTAGCTGTTATTTATGAGGAAGATCAAAAAGCATAGAATGGCAACCATGAAAGTATACTATATAAAATAAACAAAAACCCAACTATATGTTAACAGTGATCATCTCCAAGTAGTGGGTTTACAGAAGATATATTTTTTTATACTTTCTGTATTCTCTAAGTTTACTAGAATAACCTAGTAAACTTTAAAAAATAAGCTGAAACAAAAAATAATATGCTCGTACTTTGAAAAGCTACTACTTGAATTTTGTTTTCTACTTTTTAAAAACACTAACAAATAAAAGTTAAGCTTCTCCAGACTTTAGTCATGAGGGAATTTAATAAAATGTATACCTTAATGACAAGAAAATGTTGGTAGGCTTTCTTAAGCCAAAAAGGGAAGAAAAGACCCTGCTTCTAAATTTTTTATAGAGATTAAACTATACTATTTGCTTTCATAAAAGCAATCCTCCAGATTGCAAAGGAAATAAAATTTTGTTCACCTGTTATGTACATATTATGTATATTGAAGTTTTCATATATAGCCAATTTAGTTTTTAAAGTGATATACTTAGTTTTATTTACCTTTATTAATTTCTCTTCATTTTCACTTGTACCCAGCAGCTCAATGTTCAATTCCTTTTCGAGTAACATGCACTTTGGCACTTGCCTTGCCTCAAAACTTTTTTCACTGATGCTTTCTCCATCAGAATCTTCAATGGCTTCTGATTTATTCTTTTGGGTGGCTCCCAGTAATGGCTTATTTTCCACAGACAACTTTCTAAGAGAGGATTTTTTTCTACTAACAAAAAATGCTGCTCCACCCTGGAGTGTCACTTGTGGTTTGACTTTTTGGCTTAGAACTCGAGGAGCATTCACATTATTTTCAGCTGAATAACAATTGTTCTCTTTCTCTATAATTGGTTTATAGGCCACTCGATTTTGCTTAGAATTTTTAGAAATTTTTGATACAGGCTTGGTGCATTTATAACTTGGTTGATACTTAGAAGTTAAACTCTTCTGAGGTTTTTTGTTCATCCTCTTGGAGCAGACTGGTTTTCCTTGCATTTTTTCTGTCACACTGGGAAAAGATTTGTCTTCATTATTAGTTTTTAGATAAATGGATCTACTCTCTTTTATCATCTTTCTCTCCAATGGATTGAGGTAACACTTATCTTTGTTGTAAAAAGATACAGTAGACACAGCAGATTTAAAAGGTGAATCTTCATTTCCAGAAGGTAATCTACTTTTTTTAGTTGTCTTGAATGAACTTGAAATGAAATGGCTTTGTTGAGAACAATGCACTTTTTCTTCATTTTTATCACTACTCTGGCAAATGTGCTTTTGATCAGGTGATGAAAATATGTTTTCAGTAAAGTCCAAAATTAACTTCTTTGATGGAATGTCTGATAATAGGCTAGGAAAAGAAAGTCTGTTGATAAGTATTGTTATTTTGCTTCAACTCAGATCACACTAAAAATAATATCCTCTCCACCAAACATCCACCCATACACAGTTTAACAGTAGGATTCTCAAATTGTTTTTACCAAACAAAGCATTCAAATATCTTTCAAAAGTAAGATAGTACTTGTAAAAAAACTGTTTACAAAGAAGCTTTGATGTACATGTATATGTACATATGTGTGTGTTTTAAAACCTATTTTAAGTCCTGGCCATATACAAATTATAGCCCGTATATTTTGCTCGAGTGGCTGTAAGTGCCTTAAAATGATTAATTCTATGCAATTAGAGCCTGTTCTGTGGGGGAGTAATTTATATCTGGTATGACATGTAGTAAATAATGAGTACACAGACTTTTTAAGATTACTTACAGATGAGCAATTACTGTATGCAAAACACTATTAAACAGAGCAGAAAGGAGAAAGGTAATAAAAAATTTGACATACATCTCAAAGCCAAAGAAAATAGCTCTTTCTCTGATTCCCTCCAAAAGTATTAAATAATTAATTATGAAAGCTTACAGTATTTCTAGACCAGAATTAGAATATCACTATACTCACAAGGTATAGGTGAGTGGAATAGAAATTTTAAGAGATAAAATAGAGAAAGTAAGAAAGACAAGAGTTTCTACCCATAAAATGAGACTCACTTGTCACGGTTCAAAGAATCCTGTTTCCTTTTTCTTGATGTAAAAGCTGACATCTTCTTAATTAAACTCCTAAAGCAACAGGACAATTATAACAAAATTCATTTAATGCATATAAAAATCGACCAAAATTATATGTTAAAACTCTGCAAAAGTTTTCAGATGTGTGATGGTCTAAAGACACAAAAAGGGGTTTGTTCTAAAGCAAAGCACTTTAATAAAAATTTAAGATATGAAGGTTTATTAAAGGAAAAACTACATCACAGTAGCAATTAAAGACAGAAAATAAAAGCAGGGGATAGTACATATATTTCAAGGTAGAAAATGATCCTCCTAAGGAGAAAATATTTTTACTCCATTGCAAGGCACACTTTCCTCATTAATTAGCCTGATTAATTTACATACCAAGTTTAAACACTCTTATCTTCTGGGTCTCCTTCCTCACCATTGCCCTGTTCACCGTCCTCTCACTGTTAGATGCTGCCCTATGTTTCCATTCCACCGTACACTTCCTTAATATTCCATTTAACGCCTTTTCTTATTGGTTAAACTGTCTCAACAGCCTGTGTGTTCAATAAAGGCAGAGAACGTTTCTAGCTTTTTCATCAGAGTCCAGCAAGAAAACGAGTGAAGCATAATCTTCCCATTTACTAGGCGAGGAGCCTTGACCAAGCCGCTCGTTTTATTTATAAAACACCCTGACCTCCTAAGGCTACTGAAAATAAACAATGATCATGCAACTTAACTCTAGAGCAGATGACATATTGCTCAGTAAAAGTTTTCCCTTCCCCTTCCTTCGGATCAGGGTTATTTTTTTAAATTACACAAGCGTGATTTTAAAGTTAAACAGAAAAGACCCGGGTCTCCAGGAATTAACGTCGAGCTGTGGCTTAAGGGAAGACCCTTTCTTCTAAGGTTGCATGAGGAAAGGTATGCCTGTCAGGGTAAAGAGACAAGAAAACTCGGAGTGAGGAAGATAGAAACAGGGTGACCTGAAGTGAGGTGAACCGTTTGGTGTCTTTGGTCACAAGTCGCAGACGCGCCAAGCTCAGAACAGCTTCTTTAACTGGAAAGTCAATTCCACGTTCTAAAGAATCTCCCGTTCTCCTCGGTCTTCCACCCCACACCTCAGCCCTCTGCAGTAGTTACCTGCACCTCAGAGACAGCTACTTCTCTTCAGCCAGAGCTCCGCCACTGTATTCAAATTATCCCGCGCCAGGCAAGGCCGAAGCCGCTGCGTTCTGATTCGTCGTTTCTCGGCGCTTTCAGAAGCTGGGTGGGGTGATTGGTCACGCACTATTCTTCGCCCCGCCACCGCGGAGGCGGTCTCCAAGATTCTCCCGCCCTTGAGACGCAAAAAGCTCTCTTGGAGAAACCATGCCTTCCACAATCCATTGCGGCTGCGCAGCGCTCTGTTCCCCAGTTTTTGTTTAAATGTATTCTGGGACTTGTAGTTTTCAGGAAAGGCGCTCTCTTGAACATTCTGGGGTCAATTGGAGTAAGTTATATACTTTGTAAAGTATCCTCTCCTAGGTTCTCGAGGCAGTTCACATTTGAAGCTTTAGCGTCAGTTTAACTTTTTTATTAGTAATACCTTAAATTTTTAGTTCATTTTTTATTTTTCAAGTTAAACTTAAAAAAATCTCGGCGTATATCTACTATGTGCTAGACATTCTTACATGCTTTACGTGTTTTACTACACACTACAATCTATGAGATATGTATAAGCATTCCCATTTTATAGAAACTAAAACTGAGAGCCTGAAAACAATTACTATTTATAGTACATGGTTAGGTTCTTGCTTTGGGGAGCTAGAGGTTCCTAAAGCACTCTGGTTGTTAGCTACTGTTATCTTTGTGCTACCAGTTCCTGGTACCATCTCTTGCACGTTTTTTAGTTTTAAGTAAATTCAAGTGATGTACTTAACCTCATAGTATGAAATCCATTAGAATGAAGAAGAGAAATAGGTCAAAGCTAAGTGCTGTGTGAACTTTACAGGCGTAAGATTACTACCACTTTACAGCAGGAGGATCTCTGAGGATCACAGATTTAGAATTTGATCAATCACACGGGTCTTCAGGCATTATTCTCATAGGAGCCCTGGTCCCTAGTACCAAAAATATTGAGGACTGCTGTTCTAAATCCTTTCTGCTTATTTATTCAAACTTAGTAAAATAATCTATGAATCTGCTGCTCTATTATTTTCAGATGAGGTATGTGAAGCACAGAATGTGCTCAAATGTATGCCTTACAAGTGGGGGAGCTAGAATGGGAAGAGTGGAGGAATTTGGGTTCACGAAACATTTTTTAAACTACAAAATGTCAAGTACCGCGATTGGCACAGTGAACACTTAACTGTGAAAAAGGCAAATGAAAAAGGCACTCAGGGAAACCATATGGGGATGAACGGAAACAGATAAAACCAACAGATAAGACTCAAGACTTGAATGCCCACTGGATGGAGGTGCTGAACATAAAGTCAGCCAACGGGCATTTTCCTTTTAAGAAGATGGAGTTTCCCTGCTGTGTTTTCTAACCAGCTGTCCGGGGACCACCCATCACCCTTGCCCTGAGGTACTCTAGCCCGCCAACACGCTCCAAGCCAAGATTAAAAATGGCGCCGATGGGCCTGCGTTATGACGCAATCCGACGTCCGCCGGAAATGCGCGGAGGAGTTCCGGGTAACCGGCAGCCACCGCGCTTCTGGTATCCAGATCTTCGCGAGTTGAGTTCTGCTGCTGCGCGCTGGAGTCGCTCCGCCGCCGCAATCATGGTGTTCTATTTCACCAGCAGTAGCGGTGAGTGGGTGCACGACCTCTGGGGTTCCTGCTGACAGTGTGTCTTTGAAGCCGTGTCCTCCAGGCCATCTTGGAGCCTAGACCTCATTCTAAAGCGCCTCCTTGGCGGTGGGTACCTCTTCCTGCGCCCTCTTGGCACCTCCGCCGTGTTCGTCCTTGTGGGCTCCGAGTGCCCTCTTGTCACGGCCAAGGGGGCGTTGAGGGACCTTCCCCGCTGCGGCCTTTGCATCCGGGCGTTGTTTTTTTTTCACTCAATGAGAAAGAACTTCCGTCGTTATTGGCATTGGGCAGAGTTTGTGGGCTTCATCACACCCCCATTTCAAGACCTCCTACCTACCCATGGCCTTTATGCTGGCTCTGCCCTGGTAATTACCTACTTTTGAGAAAGAGGAGAAATACTTGCCAACAATTCTGCCTTACAGGAAGTGCGCCTCACCCTTCTAGGAAAGGGTTGTAGGGTCTAAGTTGCAACAGAAAGCAATTAAAAGACACTTGAAAGACCATACAGGCACTGACTGGGCAGGATTGATGTCCCAGATCTTGAAAAGTGACATAATATTTCTGATTTGTTGACAGGCAAGGAAAGGGTGTTTTTAGTTCCCAGGAAATGCTGTGTCTAGACTTCGTTTCTCTGCTTAAATTATTCCTTTTGCTAGACTCAATCCTAAATTAACTGCTACACCCCTAAGGACACCTCTGGCTTTTTCAAATGCCTTTCCTGAGCTAGCTCCCATCCAGAGATTGCTTATGTATACCTCTTCCGGGACCCCCTTCATTTCAGCGTGTATACCTTTGGCATTGCACTAATCATATGGAATTAAACGCTATCTGCTTGATATATGCTAAGCCCCTTTAGGGCAGAGGCAAGATCTCCTTATCTTGTTTCCCTAGCATAGTGCTTGGTTCATATAGTTACCCATTAAGTGCTTGTTGAGTAAATGAACAGTATTTTTTATTTACTTGTAGCACACTCTATTCTATTGCTATGCTCTCTGCTTCCTTGTAAAAGGTGAAATTTAAGTGAAACTAACTGTATGTTGTTTGTGTAGCTTTAAATAGGGTGGTGCTCTCCCTTTACAGATGAGAACATTGAGAAGGCCCAGAGAAGGCATTACTCACAGACCCCCACTCCTACTCCACATTGTCACATCTCATTATTTTTTCTCAGTAGTTTAGACTTCTACAGTGTGCCAAGTGCTATTTCTCTGTCTCTGTAGATTTGGTTGGTCTTACCCATATTATTAAAATTACTATAAACGAAATTCAAAGTAGCTCAGAAAATCATTATAGGCCCCTAATAGCATTTTCAGTCCTCCCAGTTATAAGATACCTTGAACATCTTTTTGTAGCTTCTCCTCTCATGAAAGTCCTGAACAACATAGATATACATATAAGGCCAAAATAGATTAAAAAGTACAGGAAGGGTATATAGGTACTAAATGTATTTTTTGCTAGCTGCTTTATTCTCCTTAAAACTTAGATCTGAATTTTTTAAGCACTAGTCATGCATACACAGATGTCCTCAATAGAGTGCTTCAGCAGATTTATGGGTTGTATTTTTCTCATTGGCTTCCATTATAATGTCAAAACTACTACTTGTTGGAAAAATATTTAGCCCCTAAGTCTAATAAAACTGCACTTGTGCAGCACATCTTTTAAAATTGCCAAGTTGATGGAAAAATTATAACTTTCCAGTAAAATAATAGTAAAACTACATATTTCAATACAGAAAACAACTTGAAACATACAGTCTTCAGGAAATGACTTCATCTAGCCAAGCTTTTCAACCAACTGGTAGTTACTATATAAAAACTTTTTTTAAAAATGGGGAGAAAAATCTCAATAGAAAGTTTTTGGCTTTTCTTTTGTTTTAAGATTAATATCTCTGACTAAAATCTGTTTAATTCTCAATGGAATAATAAAACATTAGCATTATTGTATTTCCGGTGTTAAATTCAAGACCATCTGATTTATGGACTCAAAAAATACTTGGCTCTTTAAGTCCACTTGTACTTTTAGTACCTTTTAATAGCATCTACCTTAAGATAGATGTTCTGTAAATTATGAAGTTATCACAGGGCCTCTAAAAGTTGGGTTGTTGGCTACACCTGATTCAGGTATCTTAAAGATGAATAGTTCCCATACTAGTCAACCATATTTGTTGAGTGAGAATAACAAAAGTATTGGGATAATTCACTTTTCCTTTATTCCTTTAACATGGACAAGAACTTAATTCAGACCTCTTGCTCAACAATTGTGCTCTTTTTATTTTTAGTTTTCTATTTTGACATTTAGAAAAGTTACAGGAATAGAAAAAGATTTTCTTTATAGCCTTCACTCAAGATTCCCCAGATTCTAACATTTTATAACATTTGCCTTATCTCTTTTCCACTTTTTTTCCTTCATCTTTCTCTCCCTCTTTGTGCATGCATGTGTGCATATGCACACACAGGTTTTCCCCAACTGTTTGTTAGTAAGTTGCAATTTACCCCTAAACACTTAAGTGTTTTTTTTCCTAAAATAAGGGATATTCATATTAAAAAACATTCATTGTTAAAATTAGGTAATTAACATTGCAAGAATACTATTATCTAATCAATTTTTTCTCAGTTTTCATCAGTGTCCTAATGTATTTATAACAAGATAAAATTACAAATCATTGTTGCAGTCAGTTGTCATTTACTTTTTAGCCTCTTCTAATCTGGAGCTGTTGCTGAGTCTTTGTCTTTCACTGATAGTTGAATTATTTTGCAGAAAGCCCTCAGTTTAGGTTTGTTGAAGTTATGTTCTTAATCACTTCACTTTATAGGTCAGCTGTCTAAATAGTCAGCTGTCTTTCTCTTGGCTATGATTTAGATAGCTTGGCTTATCCAAAATAAAGAGACAGCTTTATTTTATTTTAATCATTTAAAAATTTTCTTTTGTTCTGATTACAAAAACTGTATTTTGTAAGCAAGCTAGCTAAGGTACCCAGTCTTAACATACGTTTATCCTTCCACACATTAAAGAAAACAGGTACATTTAAAAATATATATGTAAACATGTATATGCATACACAATTATATATTTATTTTTTACAAATTGACTCTTACTGAATATAGATACACAAAAATACTGTTCTGCTGTTTAATTTCTTCACCGACCCTTTCTTTTTAATGAATACATGGTATTTTGTTTATGGATGTTTTATAAAATATTTAAGCAGTCTTAATTAGTGTTTAGGTTGTAAAAAAATATCATTGTTTGATGGAGTGTTTAGTTGGTAGGATATACTCCTAGTGGTGACATAGAATCAAAAGGGTATACACATAATATTTCCAGGTCATGTGGAGAATCTGAAGCACTTTCTAGTTTTATTCCTGAACTTCTCATTACGAAATGTACAAGCAATACTGAATTTAAGAATTTATGAATGAGCGAGTGCTACTCAGCCTTCAGGCTCTACTCACATGTGGTGGTTCTGTACTCGGAGCCACAGCTAACAGACTGCCCAGCCCAACCTTGTACCTATCTGAGGGCCCAGTGACAATTTATGAGTTTAGATCCAAATGGGGTTAAGTAAATTTTAGTAGACTAGCTTAGAAACCCAGTACCCAGTTAGAATTTCAATTGGGAACCTTAACTTTTTTTTTTTGACTCCTATCCTAATGGAGGATCGCCATATTGAAACATACTAGCCCAGTAGAGCAAGTGTTATTTCTTAGGTAAGCCATACCCAGAATATTGTTTGATTTAGGATAGTTGGTCCTAATGCTGACTTCACCTTAGAATCACAGATCTATCTATCTACACATCGCCCGCTCCCCACCTCAGAGATTTGTATTTGGTTAGTCTTAGGTGGCTGGGGTAAAATTAGGTGATTCTAATATGTAATCAGTGTTCAGAGTCACTGATTTAGAAGAAGTTTGAGAGCCATGTGCCCCTGAATGGGACAGGGAACCCAATTATAATTTGCAGCACACCTGGAATGTAACTAGTATTAGCTTAATAAAATTGTGAGTAATAAAACTTAGGTAAGTATAGGAACCTATTTTTAAGTGGTTGAGGTGAAGGTTTTTTTTTTTTTCTTTTGAAGAAGGCAGAAATACAGGACTGAACTGGAATTGCATTGAACTGTATCCCTGAGAAAGTAGGAAAGTAGCCATTTTTAATAAGGGTCAGTAAACTTTTTTTGTTTGGGCCAGAGGAACTATTTTAGACTTTATGAGCCACATACAGTCTCTGTAGCTTTTTTCAGCCTGTTAAAAATGAAAACATCATTTTTAGCTCTAGGACTGTCCAAAAACAGGGCTGGATTTGGCCTACGGGCCATGTTTTGCCAAACCCTAATCTAAGCATTTGTCACTTGTTTTTCCCATGAAACGGTTTTGTTGGTGATGAAGTTATCTAACCAATTTTTATTTTTGTTTTGTCTTAGTTAACTCATCTACTTACACTATTTACATGGGAAAGGATAAATATGAAAGTAAGTTTTCAAAAGCACTTGATTTTGAAATTTCCAGCAGGTAAGTGTTAATTGCCTGTTCCCTCCTTGGTTTATTGGCTAGGTAGAGTTTTCAGCTACCACCAACTAACCGACTACAAAGAACTCCAGAGAATTAACTTTCCTACAATTTAGTTTTATCAAATAATATTTGGGCTAATTTGACCTGTTGCTCATTAGAAATTTACAAAGAGTTTTGTGGTATCATTTGATTTAGGGTGATAAGAATCAGGGGTCAACCTATGCTAGTTTAAATAAAAAATAATTTTACCTGGACTTGAAAAGATCATTTTATGTTCATTTTTACTACATTTAAGATTAGTGGAAACATATCTATTGGTTTTTCTGAAGCTGCAGATGGCCCTTTTTAAGACATGAAATGTTAACAGTTTTTATCTAATGTAGTTGACAACTTTTCAGAATGAAATATTATTTTGTACTGCACACATTCCTATAACTAAAACAAAAATTTACCAAAAAATACCATATTATTTACCATGCCCTCTATTTTCAGTTGTTTTATTTCGTTTTTAAAATCTAGTCTCAACCTGCTAAATTACTTTTTGACCTTGAATTGGAACTAAAGTTTAAAAGAAGCATATTGCTTCTTTTTTGACTGCGCTAATGAAGAGGCAGATAAAAGTGAAGTTTAACTTTCTTGTTCAAGAGAGCGGTGAGTTGACAGCACTGTCCCTTAGTGTGTGGGACTGCACCCTGAGCGAGAAAAGAATTGCAACAAGGGTGCTTGGAGAAAATGACAGAATTACCTTAATTCAGCTTGGAAAATACAGCTGCTCTTCTCATGGGGTTAGTGTATTGTTTTGGAAAAGCTAACTCTTAAACCAGGCCAATCTGGGTTAAAATCCCAGCTCTTTAGCAAAGTAGCTATTGTTACTTAACCTTGTATTTCTAAGCTGTAAGAAGAGGATCATGGATGGTATCTACCTTGCAGGGTTGCAAAATTTAATGAAAGAGCCTGGATAAGCGCCTGGGCCATAGTGGGCAGTCAGTAAGTTGTAGTAACCATCACTGGAGCTTCTTTAGCTCTCTAAAGCTGCCTCCTCCTTCCCCTGTGAACACGCCAGGGCTGGATGACTCTGGCTCAGGAATCTGAGAGCTGGCTATTCACTGCAGTCAACTTTCTTTAACCTTCAGTTATTGCTTGGTTTTTGGGCCCCTTCCCGCCCCCAAAACCATCAGTGTCGATTCTAGGTGCAGTTTGAAACTGACAACAGTTCAAACTTGATCCTTTAAAATGCAGGTGTAATATTCTTCGGTGTGAGACATTTGACATTAATGAAATAAATAAAGCCAAATTAAAAGACGTCAAAGCACTAGTTATATAGTTAGTATATACATACTTATATATAAAATATATAGAGAATATATATAATAATGTAATATATAATAGTTATATAAACAGTTATAAATTGTATCTAAATAGTTTATTGCTATAAGACTGGTTGCTATGAACAAAATCAATATAAGCAAGACTATCACTTCCTAGCCATCAGGGAAAAAAAAAAACAACAGAATAACTCATTAACTCATTTTAAAACAGTTTTTTCTTATAATTTGTGACATTGACTTGGGGTGTGACTTAATGGATAAACTTTTTCCAGTACATTAATATTTCAATTTTATATTTCTCTTAATAATCCATAAATTATCATAGATAATTTGTATTTATCTCATGGCATTTCCCCGATGAATGTAGCTGAGGAGGAAATGCTACCTTCTTGTATTACATTGAACAGTTACAAAAGCCATGGTTATTTACAGTAGTTAGGCATCCAGACCTGACCAAATATGATTTTCTTTCTGCCATATCACAGGTGTAAGACCAAGGATATAAGCTTCTCAGAGGTCACTGAGAAACACCTAAAGCACAGCTGCTATGTGTGGTTGTGCAGGTTTTGCCCTGTGCAGGTCTGGGGAGAGTGCTTTATATATTTCTTCCAGTGAAGAGCCTGAGTCTGATTGACACTGATGGGCTACCAGTGGTGCTGACGTAAGGCAGCCGTGCTAGGGACATTCCCACCATCTGTTTTCTGTCCATTTTGGTTACTATTTGCAGGGTCCATCTTTGTGGGGCTTTGTGTGCCACCCTCTGTGAGTATCTGAAGAGGAAAATTGAGTCTGTTTTCACAGTATTCAGGTGAAGGCACACACAAAAACAAGTATGGGTCAGTTTTGCTGTGAACCTCAAAATGCTCTAAAAAATAAAGTCTATGGGCAAAATATATTAATGTTAATAGCAAATGCTATAGAAGTAGAGGGGGCAGAGAGAGTAAATGTGGTGAGAGAGGTCTGAGAAAGCTGTGGAGGAGTGAGTTAGGATATGCTAGATTGTGAAATTCTTTAAATGTCTGTTGTAGGAATTTATATCTACAAATAGAAATCTAGATGTAGGATTATGTCTACATATATAAATTTAGATTCTCTCCAGAGTCCACTGGCGTGGTGTTTTGCTATATCATTAAACTATCTGTGGGAGAAATCTATGTAAAGAACAGTTTTCCCCCCAGAACTCTTGGGAGTCATTTGGAGGCGCCAACTTTTCTAGTTTGCAATATAAGAAAGGTGTAACATTGTTAAAACACCCTGTCCTGTAGTGCTCCTAGCACATCACACTTACTCCTAATAGCCTTGATGACTTCAAGGGCCAGATGGAATATAAATGAAATTTATATCAAATTATTTTTCACTAAAAAGCTTTCGGGTGTGTTCTTTTTATTAGCCAGCAGATGTCACTAGGGAGCCAAACATTGTCTGAGGAAGAGGTTTTTATGTTTCTCAACTTTTTCTGATTACCTGTTAGCTGTTAGCTCAGCTTCCCACTTAAGTTAGTAAACTCATGATGTCTGCAATTTCTAATTGTACTCTCATCCAAGGATTATCAACTACTTGCTTTTCTGGAAAGTAAATACTTCCATTCAAGTTAGATAGATTATACTTTCTTGAGTACATTTTAAGACATGAATCATTTTGTTTACCTCACAGTTTTTAACTTTGTGTCTGGTATTTTGAATAATTCTTCTGTATTAAGCACAATTAGTTACTAATTATTCATTTGGCTATTAGAAGTATAACTGAATATAATTTATCTGTGGCGATATATATTACTGGCCTCAAAAACTTGCATAAAATTTGAAAACTCACTTTTTAGAAACACTTTAAGGAATTAATCAGGAATTTGGACATATTTCTTTAAAAAATATTTATTGAAGCATTTGTAATTGGAAATAACTCAAATGTCAATAGCAAAATTTAGTCGTCGTTTTTAAAGAACTTTTTAAAATCTTATTTTTACTTAACATATATAGTTTAAAAATTCAAATAGTAACAGAATGCTTATGATATAAAAATCAATTCACAACCCCATCCTTTCCAATACTCACATTCTACCCCTCCAAGACAGTTAACATTAAGCTCTTTTTAAATTTTATGTTTATTTTTCATATATGACCAAATTTTAAGCAATTTTTATTTCCTTTTTTGTACTTCTGATGTTTGTTTTATTTCCTAATTTTCTATGATTTTATAATTGAGGATTTTTTGGGAAAAAGTTAAATGTAATCCATTGGTTTTAAAAGTTTTAGCAAAACCATTTTGACATATAAGCAGTATTACAGTGAATCAGTTTTCTAAGACATCATCTAACTTCTCAGCTGCTCTGATTTGTCAGTGTTTAACCTCAAAATAGAAGTTTCTTTGAACTTTAGATTATACATATAAAAAGTTAAAATGGTCATAATTTTCCAATTGTAAAAACTATGTTTGCAAAATTTTCAACCATCAAAGTCTCTCTGAATTACTCTTACCATATTAAAAGAGAGAAAAAGTTGTGGAAAAGATATTTTTCCCTGTCTTACCTATAAACTAGCATATTTTCATTTGACAGCTTTTTGTTTTGTTTTGTTTTGTTTTACCTTTTCTTTATTCTTTTATATCTCCTTGTAGATGAGGATCTAATAAAGTATGGCTGGCCTGAAGATATTTGGTAAGTAACAATTTGGTTCTGCTTTCAATGGATCATTGTTTACTTTCTTAGACTTGGCCAACCACATGACTCTTATGATTAAACTAGAACTTGTCCTTTGTATTTTGTTTTTGAATATTCAATAATAAATAGCCGATTACCAGCTCTCTTCATTTATAATTACCTTGTAAACTGGGAATGATGTCTTAAGGTTAGATCTCGGGCTCGCGAAGGCCTGCAGAACATGGGCTTTCTTTTGCCTCCTGTGTGTCGCCTCATAGTAAGTTACTGAGACCATTGCGCTTACATGTTCAGACTGCTCTTCTTGAGTGGATGTATGAAGACTTCACAAGAAGCATTGAAGAAAATATACACAAGTTTCTGTGTAGATGGAATAAATAGAGCATCTGACCAGATCCAGCTTTGAAGAAAACAAAGACTGGCTTCCCTTTGTTTTCTCAACTCCCTCATGAGTTTAGCCCGGTCTTGATCCAGCCCCTACCCTCTCTTTCTAAAATGATTTGTGGAAATTTAAAAATAATAATATATACTTTCTTAGTCTCCTTCCAAGATAATTTATTTTGTAGCTTATGAAACCCAGTCCAAAAAAACAACAACAACAATAAAACAATGAACAACAACAACAAAAACCCTTTATTTTAGTTGAATTCTTTTTCTGACTGCCTTAAAAGGCCCTATGAGTTTTTCTACCACCCAGACCCAAGAACTCTGAGTACTTTGTTTTTCTTTCTTGTAACACTCTCAGACACAGTTTGCTTACTTTTTCTATATTCAGCTTCCACCACTCACTCTGACCCTTGTGATATCTCTCTCCTAGAGTTTTATTCTGCCTATAGCAGGACATGGTCTCCACATCTTCTAACACCCATACCATATGCTGTCCTTGACAAATCCTGTTGCTTTAATGATAGAAATAATGAACATTTATTGAGCACTTAACTATATGCCAAATACTGTTAAGTGCTTACCTCCACTAATACAGTTATTTTTACAACCACCCTGTGAAATAGTTACTGATATTATGCCCATTTTTCAGATGAGGAAACTAAGGCTAAGAGAAACCGAATAAATCTACTTTAGTTATTGCTGGCCCTCCACCCAGTTCTAGTGCACCTGGATCCCTATCCCCAGCTGGATCATTTCAGATGTCACTAAAGCCTGAAGATCTCCAGATTCTATCAAGGGAGATAAGAACAGCTGCACCTGTTATGTAGTTATTTTCTGTTGTTTTTAATATGTCAGGTTTGAGGCAGAACTACCTGCATAGAAAAGGTTGTATATTCAAATGTACTATGAAAGTCAATTTGCCACAGCCTTTTTATCTGACATATAAGAAAAAAATTAAGTGGAAGAGAAATCTCCAATTTATAACCTACACCCCATGCATTATGACTTGGGTTTTTTCATTTTATTAAGATTGTCTCCTGGAATAGTGTCTACAGATACCTAGACACCCATTACCCATTTTGATACTCTTTAAACATCTTGAGATTAATGACTTGTTAAAAGTGATTGAATTTTACTTTCAGAAGCTATTTGAGGTCTGATGTGAACTGAAATAGCCCTAAATTAAAGACCTTTCCTGGTGCATAAACTGTCAGTCCTGGAAACATTCCTGGGCGTGCTGAGAATGGTTCTGTTGATTTACATTCCAGGGCAGATTTTCCTGGTTCACTGGTTCACTCTGATGCAGACTTGGGAACCTCACCTCTGTGAATGTCACCATCTGAGTTTATACCAGGAAACCTTCTGAGGTGCCTGTAAGCGAAGGATTTTTCTAGGAGTAAGTGAGAATGGAACTAAATTTATCTTTAAATAAAGAAAACTAGAAATAGTTTGCATTTACTGCCTCCAGACTGCTTAATGGGTAGTATTTCCAAGGATCCCACTTTAAGGAGTTAAACGACCCAGCTTCTGGGATGCTGCATCCCTTTACCCTCAGGTCATTGATTCTCATTTATTAAAGTTTGTAGTTCCTGCATTCTGTAAAGGTAACATAATTAAGCAGGGAAGAGGAGGATGATAAGGACAAGAGGAAACTAGGGAACTGGTGGGCATAATTTAAACTTTGAGTAAGCATTTTGAGAAGTTTGGAAAAGTTTTCTAAAGAAACTTGTTTAAGATAGTTTGTTAATTAGATGTGGTTCTTTATAGTGTAGCAGTTAGCACGTCTGCTTTACACGCAGAAGGTCCCGCGTTCACACCCCAGTGGAGCCACAGTCTATGGTCTCCAGCCATGCCATCCTGAACAAGCCCGATGTGTGATCTCAAGCTAAGCAGGGTTGGGCCTGGTTAGTACTTGGATGGGAGACCACGTAGGAAGACCAGGTGCTGTAGGCATAAATGATAATATTTTAAAAAAAAATTGTTAACAGAGTTGGCTCTTTTGTTTGTTTTACATTTCAGCCAAAGCCCCACACTTATATGCATCCCCTTGCCTTTTGTAGAGGGGCACCTATGAACCTGAAATTGGTGGGTATCAGTAGTGATATTCCCATGCGTGTTTTAGTACTCGAACTAATTATGTATGAATCTGTTAGATATATATTGAATTATTTATGCACTTTTGGGGGTAAAATTTCTCACCAGAGACCTTTATGGAAAGTTAGAGTACAATCGAGCTGTTATGGGTATAAAGGAGGGTTGTAATTAGAGAGGTGGCTTAAGTTGAAATGGGAGAAGTTGCTTCTCATTTGGGCTTGCTTCCTAATGGGGTATTTTCCTAAGATCTTGAAAGAGGATAATGAGATATATAATTTCTAGATTTGCAAAGGCATTTTTCTCAGTGGAAAATGCCAAGCTGAAGACAGTAATCAGAAGGAATCTCTTACATGGCAATGCAAATGAGTAAATGAATCAATTGGAGAAAAATAAGCTCTCTGTAATGGTTAAGAATAAAACCTAGAGTCGTCATAGACTGCCCAAAGTGCATATTTTTCTGTATCTAGAGTGACGAGCAAGATGCTTAACTTCTTTAGAGAGGACGTTGGAAACAGCATAATCTTAACCTCTTGTGCTCGCTATGAATGTGTGACCTTTGTCATGTAAAAGACATTTGTGCTAAGAAAATGTCTAGAGAAATACATAATGGGATGTGATAGTGCCTCTTTCAGATTTTACTGAACATTCTTCAGCCTGGAAAAGTAAGGACTAAAGAACAAATGACTGAGGTCCCCAGAATTAGAGTGAGAATCATGTGTTAATCGTTGTTTGATACAAGGATTCTGCAGGCATTTCTCTAGAAAGAGAAAGTCAACTTCATTTGGTGAATTGCAAATATAAAAAACTTAATATCCCAAAATGTTGGACTAGGTGAAAAAGGAAGTAAGTTTTAAGAGATTTAATTAAATTGGTGGGTGATGGAATCTTATGAAAGGTACATTTAGGACATTGGGGTGGGAAGGTATTCTGAATGTTCTTAGGAGAATATCATAAAGGGCAATCACCATGCTCTCCCAGGAGACATATATTAGTGCCATTGTCAGATGTAAGGCTGGATAAATTGCTGGTCTGACCCATCTTTCAATGTGGTTGCTTACTGTCTTCCATCCTCACATGGCTTTTCCAAATCTGTGCTTGACATTCTCTTTGGATTGTTTTGCTATCACTTGAAACTCAGGATGTCCCAAACCAAACTTATCTTTTCCTCTAAATAGATATCTCCAACTATAAGATATCTCTCCCAGACTTGCAGCATTGGAGTCTTGCTGACTTCTTTCATTCCCTTCTCTTCTCACCTGAAATTCCTCTCCCTGTTTTCTCTAAGTCCTATGCTTCATTCAAGGACCCAGCAAATCTCAGTTGTCAGTGAAGCCTTTGGTTACTGATAGCTTTTTCTCACTTGAAATATCGCCCTTCCCAGGGCATGTAACATTTACTGCCTGTGGTGCTCATCTCAGCTCTTAGTGTCACACAGCTGCAGAACTTTCTATATTTATCTTCTCCCAGTAGATAATCAGCCCGTGGAAGTGGCGACTATGTTTTATACTCCCCATGACACTTAGCATGTGGTAGGCACTGAGGTAACACTTTCTGAATTGAAATGGTTTAAATGCAAGTGGCCCAAGGAGATGGTTATCTTGTACCTCTTGCTAAAAGTGGTTTTCATTCTTTGTAGGTTTCATGTGGACAAACTCTCTTCGGCTCATGTATACCTTCGATTAAATAAGGTAAACTGGATTTAAACATGGATTCATGACTTTTTCTTTAGTGATGAGCATCATACCTTGTTCTCTATCCTTTTTCTGCAATTAAATTGCTTAGAGTAATAAATATGTACAAGTCTAAAAATTAGCAAATGAAGAGATGTCTTCCTCTGACCCAGAAAATCACTTAAGGGAAATTCTGGTGATTTTTGAAACTTGGACATAGTACATATTTCTCAGCTAGAAGCACTGTCTTATCCTGCCAGTTCAGGTGTGCTTTCTGTCACCTCTGCTTTCTCTCTCTTTCATTTCAGTTGTCCCTACTGGACTTTGTATCTTCTCTAATCCAGATCATGATGTGGTTCCTTTCTCTCAGGTTCATGAGATTCTCCTGCCTCACCAAGGGCAGATGTTCCCAGCTTTCAGGGGCTTCTTTGGAAGATTTAAAACAGCACTATAGTAAAGGAAGGCGATTTAATGTTCCCTAGTAACATAAATCACTATTTTTCAATCTGTCTTTACATCCATATGTTATATTTTATATAGTTGAATAATAGGGTGTATGTATACTTGTTATGTGTATTGCTATTTTTTAATGTTTGCTTTTGGAATGATTTTAGATTTACAGAAAAGTTGCAAAGAATGCAGAGTTCCCCTGTTCCTCACTCCTAGTTTCCCTCATTGTTAATGTCTTGCATTACCATGGTAGATTTGTCAGAACTAAGAAGCCAACATTAACTAAACTGATTAACCAGTTTTTCCATTACTGTCCTCTTTCTATTCCAGGATCCAGTCCAGAGTCCCACAGTGCATTTAGTTGTCATGTCTGCCTATTCTCTGGTCTGTGACAGTTTCTCACTCTTTCCCTGTTTTTCATGGTCTTGACAGTTTGAGAAGTACTAGTCAGTTATTTTATAGAATATAACTAAATTTGGGTTTATCTGATGTTTTTGTCATATCTCGACTGGAGTTATGGGTTTTGGGGAACGAATATCACAGAGGGCGAAGTGCCCTTTTTATGCATTAACAGGACTGATCACTGATGGTGTTAACCATGATTGCCTGGCCAGGGAAGTGTTTGCTAGGTTTCTCCACCATAGAGTTGCTTTCTCCCCATTCAATACTCTGTTATTTGGAAGGAAGTCACTAAGTCCAGCCCATACTCAAGGAGAGAGGATGGAATTAAGCTCCACTTCCTAGAATGAGAAGTATTTACGTATGTTGTTTGGAATCCTTCTGTAAGGAAGATTTGTCTCTTTCCCCTATTTATTCAGTTATTTATTTGCTTTAGTATGGGTTCACCTATTTATTTCATACTTTGGGTTATAATCTAGTACTATGTTGATGCTCAGATTGTTCCACCTTTGGCTGGAGCTTTCAGCTTGGTGCCTGAGCTCCTTTGATATGCTCCTGTCCTCTTGTTTTTTTGAGCACTTTCTTCCTTTCTGACACAAGATGCTCCAGGGTCATCTTACACTTTCTCTGCCACTGCCCTAGAATCAGCTATTTCTCCAAAGAACCTTGGTACCTTTTATTAGGGAATGATTTTTAGAAACTAGGATCTAGACTCTGGTGTGTTCATTGCTTCTAGGTCTTCTCACTTGACAGAGAGCTAGGAAATGTACGTATGTATACTGACCCACATATACACTCATGAATTGTTTCTGTATCTCTTCCTCTGTATCTTTATCAAGCTAAACAGGAGCTCAAACTAATATCCTGGATGAATCCATTACTACAGGGCCATTCTAGCCTTCCCTCCTTGCTTATTTGTAACTTCTGTTTCAGAGAGTGAGAAACCTATTACCATCTACCATCCGTTTGATTATTTATTTGACTTCAATATATGTGTAAGTAGTGTCAGATTTAATAACCTGTATCCTCATAAGAAACAGTTTTATCAGCTAAGGAAAACCTGCACAGTTCATGTGCAGTTATTTTTGTCTTTTTGCCTTACAGTTTCCAGTCAAAACACTGATTGTCAGAGTTACTTGTAAGCCGCTACACACACCTTCCCCCCCAGCCCAACTCCCTGTAGTGATGTTGTCAGGCACTTGTAATATATTTCAATTCTTTTGTCTCAGCCTACATTTCATCCTGGCATCCCTGGTTGATTGTTTTATTTTTCGAAGTGACAGTTTATAAACTTTTTCATGTTGCTGTATTATGTTCATATATATTATTTTGGTTGTCTGCTTTGAGTTGGTAGCATGCCACAATTAATATGAAAGTTTCTGTGTTAGAATTTATGTATACAGTTTTTAGCATTACAACTCTCCAACAAGAAATATCTTCTTATGAGCTGTTTTTGTTTTTCTTTTGAATTATTTTTTAGAATAATTTTTAGAAATGAAATTACTGGGTCAAAAGATATAAAGCTTGGTAAATTCTTTTATGCCAGACTGTGCTGAAAGTATTATGCTAATTTAAAATGCTGTCAGATATATATAGGTTTTTCAAACACTTTTGGGGGTTTTATAACCTAAAAAAAAAAAAGCAACCTTTGACCACTTCAAATAAATACAAGATGCTTATTTCATTATAGTTATAATATTCACTGTGGCTCTTCTTTATACTATTAATGTTTTTGAGAACTGTAAAGGAGAAGAGGAAGATTGTAAACTCTGTGCCGGAGCAAAATTCTGAATTCTAGGCAACCTCTTGCTATTTTGGAACTCTTTTAAATTTAGAGAAAATAGAGTGGAGTATTATCAAATTTCCTTTGGGTTCAGATTACAGTTTTCCCTTTGGGTTCTCTTGTGTTAGAAAATGGGAATAATGGTCATCCCAAGTTCATAGTATCACCAGTTATTACTCGTTTGAATAGAAGTTTAGTGTATTTTCTTTTGGAAGTACATAATATGCTCAATAAAAATATATGCTCCTTAGGAACTTTTACCTGGTTGATCTCCTGCAGTAAACAACACAGCCCTTTGTTACCTAGTATGTACCAAGGAAGCGTTGGAGATACAGTAAGACTAAGTGGTTCAGAACCTGGACTGTGGATTTGAATCTTGGCTCTGCTGCTTACTAGCTATGTGACTTTGAGCAAGTTACTTAATTCTGCCCATTTTCCTCATCTGTAAAAGGGAGCCACCGGTACCTGTCTTATTAGGTCATTGTAAGGATTAAATGAACTCACCTATCAGAAGCATTTAGAATAATGCCTGGCGCATGCTAAGCACTATATGTGTTAAATTTTTTTTGTTGAAGTCAGTTGAATTAAATCTAGACCCTGAAAATCACCAATATTCAATTGTTCTTTCCTGGGCTTCTGTGAGTTTTAAAAACCCATAGAAAAACCTCACTTTTCTAGAGCTTTCTTTTCTTATTAACATAGATAGCATAAAGCCCACAGTTAAAATTCTCACCTTTACATATTGAGAGTACCTTAAGCTCTCCATTCAGAGTTTATTTACTCTGACTTTATGCATAATGCTAAGTTGAATGAGTTTTGTCTGCTCATATTATTACAAGTTGCAAAACAGGAGGAGGAGATTGCTTCAGGAATAGTGAGAGTCATAGGTACTAAGAAGAGATATTGGACATAGCCTGACATCAAGGCCAACAAACTAACATTTCTACAAGAACTCTATAGGTAGCATACTCCATGGCCAATTTTTAAAACATGCTTTAGTCCTGGGTTTATCTCTCAACTCTGACACTTACAAGCTAGCTACGTGGGACCTTGGCCCAGTTACTTTAGCATGTTAAGTTTCATTTTTTGTAATTGGTAAAGTGAGGATACTACTATTCATTTCGTATGGCTATTCACTTAGTACCTGGCATGTGGTAGGTACTCAAAAACTGGTAGCTGTTGTTTTAGTTAGTTTTTTTTTTTTTATTTATTTAGTATAAGGCCAGTCGTATCCTGTGAATTGTAGAAGCCCCTGTCACTATATTATAGCCTAGTATAATGGTTGATAATCATAATGATGACATTGTATTATTAAGATATTAAATTCTTCAAGCAGCCAGGGAATTTCACAGAATAAGATGCATCAGTAACATAGTGACAAACTTAAATCACTTCATTTTTGGTCAAAATTTATGTATTTGAGAGATTCCATTTAAAATATTTAACATAAAAAAGTGTGAAAACATAATGAAAAACACTTAATTTATCTAAAAAATTCATGTAGGTAGAACATTTCATTCCCAAACTGAAATACTTCTGTAACCTTGTGCCTAGTCGGAGCCAGTACTGAGTTGATTTCTACTCGTTCTTGCCTCTTAAATATTTCTGTTCTTTTGGAATGGCTTTGTTTATTCAGCTTTGACTTTGATACAATATCAAAGAGAAAATGAATCAATATTATTTCTCTCTAATGGCGGATAGTTTTATCTAACACACCAAGGGTTTGCTTCCTGTTTAAGGCTGAGGGTAGATGAACTACTGGATGTTTAGAACTCTCAATTATAAGATATCTCTTTGAGAGGAACGCCATAGACAGCATTTCCTCATAAGATTTGTAGAAGTAAGAATTAGAAGAAGAAAGAGGGAGAAATTACTCAACGTATTTACAGTTAATGTTTTGGTGTTTTTTTTTCATAGCCTGTGTTTTTTTGCCTTTTCTTAGTTTAAATAAACAATCCCATAACAGACTTTATTTCAGTGTTCTGAAATACAATGAAGAGTTCCTGTTTTTAATAAAATTGTGCCTAGTAAGGCAGCAAAGCTCTTTGAGTGTTTCAGTGTCGATCAGTAACAAGGTAGTAGACCATTGGTTTATTTTTGTGTTTCAGGGAGAGAAGATAGAAGACATTCCAAAGGAAGTACTGATGGACTGTGCCCATCTAGTGAAGGCTAATAGCATTCAAGGTCAGTTTTCCTAGAGGTATTTTCAGAATTAGCCCTAATGGCTCTGTGTCTGAATGGGTTACATTTTAGAGAACATGTTATTAACTTGGGCTTGACTCAAAGGAATAACATGTAATATGCTTTTGCCTTGTTTTGTTCTTTAATATGACAGTTCTGCTACCTATTAAAGAACTAAAACCAAATTTCCCCACTTCTCTGATGTTTATGGTACTATCCCAACTCTTTTTACCCTATTTTCCTTGCTTTGAATAGATTGTCTTAGACCTGCTTACCCTTAAGGTTATTTGTAGAGACTTTTGGAAAGTAGGTTATATTAATAGCTAAACAAGAGATGTGTCTCATGGCTCTATTTTTAATATTGTTTGATATTTTTATTTCTATTCCTTGTTATTACATGATAGACTCAAGTCTCCAAATCATTTTCTATTTTTTCTTTCTCCTCTTCCCATTACATATTTTTTTTCTCCTTATAAAGGTATCAAGTTAGTTGATTTTTATCTCCCAGATAATCTTACTTAATTGATCTGGGGTGATCCATATCAGTATTTTTATAATGCTCTCTGGGTGATTCTAATGTACAGAAAGGGTTGAGACTATTGGTGTTAAGTGTTTTAGGTAGGGCCTATAATACTGGACTTGGTGCTTGTCTGTTTCTGCTATACAAAATTTAATCTGTCAGTAGTACAGGTTAAGAAAGACAATTATTGGGCTGGAGGTGGGAGTTAAAAATGGGGAACCAGCAGATGGTGTTATGCTAAGATGTTTGAGTTTGTAGATTGGACTTTAGATGTAGGACATAGACCTAGATAGGGTAAAGATAAGTTTGGTTTGATATGGTTTGAATAAAAAATAAGCATTGGGTAGACACATAGCCAGTACCAAGTATCAGGAATTAGTGATTCTCCCTTCCCCATCACTTAGACTGTGTTTCCCGAATCTGAGATAGCTTTTAACAAGTCAGATACCTAGCCAAAGAAAGTGGAAATCTTATCTGTAGAGCCATTGATTCTCAACTCGATAAATCACTAAATGGCAATTAGTTTTGGGACATTCCATTTTTATGAATAGAACAGAGTGTCTAAGATTTCCAGTTAAGATTTTCAGTATTGACATAATGGTAGTAAAAATTAAAACTATCATTATCCTCTTTCCTTGTGTGTTGCAACCTCATTCACATCTTCTTATCCCCTGTCAATGCCCCTGGCCAGCAGATGTGACTTTATTAAAAGAGCTTTAGACTCTATTCTTGGCCCAGTTTCTTTCTTCTTAATCTCTTTATAGTTTATTAGTTCTAGAGAAAATAGGAAAAGAGAAGACTCATGACATAGAATTAACTGTCTCAGTTTCCCACAGTGACAGCTCACTAGTAGAAAATGAGCTAAGCCTGAGAGTTTCACTCTCATCAGTTGATGGTAGAGGATGCTAAGGAGTGAAGATTGTCTTTGCTGTGAGATTTGCTGAGTACACTCCATTTGAGTTACTGCGTAGTTAAAATATTTTCTCCCAGGTTGACCACCTTTAGCACTCAGAACCAAGGGAATTGGGATTAAACTTGTTTGTCTTCATAGAATCCGATCAGCCTGTTCCATATTCATCTTGTGATCTCTTGCCAGGTTAAACTTTTTAAAAGCTTGGCCACTTTTCGGTGACACCCCAACTTTGTGTATACAATTAAGTCCAGACTTCTTTTTTTTTTAAGTCTAAATTTCTTAAGTTGGCATTTAAGCATCTTTGATCTGACTAGAGAATTATTTTCCCTTCCCATATTTCATACTCTAGCCAAAGCAAATATTTTCTGTTATTCTACCTTGTACCTTTGCTTACAGTCGTATGTCATTTAACAACAGGGATATGTTCTGAGAAATGCATCGTTAGGCAATTTTACCATGCAAACATCATAGAGTGAACTTACACAAACCAAATGTTTGTGTAAACTATACTACACGTATAGCTTATTACTCCTACGCTACAAACCTGTACAACGTGTTAGTGGACTGAATCCTGTAGGCAGTTATAACATAATGGTATTTGGTATCTAAACATATTAAAGATATAGTAAAAAAAAAAAAAAAACGATGTAAAGGATAAAAAATGGTACACCCAAATAGGGCACCTACCATGAATAGAGCTTTTAAGACTTGAATTTGCTCTTTGTGAGTCATTGAGTGAGCAGTGAATGAATTAACGGCCTAGAACATTACTGTGCAGGATTGTAGCTTTTATAAACACTGTACACTTACGCTACACTAAATTTATTTTTTAAATATTTTTTCTCCAGTGTAACCATAGCTTACTGTAACTTTTTTACTTTATAAACTTTTTTTTTAACTTTCAACTCCTGTAGTAACAGCTTAAAACACATTGTATAGCTGTATAAAAATGTTTTCTCTGTAACCTTATTCTGTAACCTTTTTTGTATTTTTAATTTATTTTTTTTACTTTTTACCAAAAAAATTTAAACTTTTTTAAAAAACAAAGACATTAATATACACATGAGTCTAGGCCTACAATACCACTGTCAATACAACTGTCTTCCACCTCCATGTTTCATCCCACTGTAAGGTCTTCAGGGGCGATAACACATAGACCTGTCATCTCTTATATAAATGCCTTCTTCAAGAATACCTCCTAAATAACCTGCCTGAGGCTCTTTTTCAGGAAGTGTCGTTTTTAGAAATATGTCCGTAAGTGGTTTGCTTGGTTTATTTCTTATTTCACATCATAGATTTACTTGTAAGCAGATAATGCACCATGAGTATTCATCACTATTAATGAAAAACTTTTGGTGTTGGGGGGTCCATGTTTTCTAACTTTAAGGAGTTTGCTGAGCTCTGCAAGATCTTCTTCTGCTAAACCCTTTACTGTGAATTTCTTGGGGGTTCTTCTTTTTCTTCTTCCGCAGTTTCCTTTTCTCTTGCCTCTATAGCTATGTTTCTCTTCCAGTTCCAATAGCTCATTATTCAAATCCTTAGGAACCGCCTTCAAGAGCTCCTTATCCCCACCCAGGTTAAAGCTGTTTGCAATTCAACTATAGCCTTGTTGATTTTTGCCACCTCTTCCTTGGCAAAACTGTGAAAGTCACATACAAACTACTTCAGTGTCTTCTTTCGGATTCTATTCATACTTCACTAGGTGGTATGAATTTTTCAGCTCTCTTATCTTATGGGACCACTGTCATATATGAAGTTCATCATTGACAGAAAGTTGTTGTGCATCACATGTCTATTATTTTCTTTGCTCTCAATATTGTTCTTCTTATCAGTCATTACAAGTCCATATCCAAACTAAGGTTCAAGGTCCACATAGTAATTGCAGTAATAGCTAACACCGAATTTTGATTATATGCTTGGCACTGTGGTAAAAAACTTTATAAATTATTTCATTTATCAACCTACTGAATTAGATATTATTATTTGCATTTCATAGATGAGGAAGCAGAGCTTTTTATTATTATTTATTTTTTATTTTTTTAGCTGAGGCAACCCCTGGTTGACCTCACAGATTGCAAGGACCTTGCCAGCTTACAGTCTCTTATTTTTTAATTTTTACGCCTATAGCACCTACTCTTCCTAGATGGTCTCCCATCCAAGTACTAACCAGGCCTGACCTGCTTAGCTCCCGAGATCAGACGGGATTGGGCTTATTCAAGGTGGCATGGCTGTAGACTGAGGAAGCAGAGCTTAAAGAGAATTAAGGAACTTGCCCAGGATCTTAGCATGCTGACATGTGGTAGAGGCTGCATGTGAAGTCAGACTTACTTTAAGGTCTCCGTCTTACCCACTAGGCTGTATTAATCTCTCCTAGGAAGCCTTTCTCCTCCTCCAGTTTAAGAGTGCCCTTGCTGTACTACCTTAGCACTTTACCTGTACCTTTTCAGTATTTGATGAGTTCTATTTTTAACTGAAGTTATTTATGTACTTATCTTCCCTCCTTTAATCTTGGAAGGTAGGATCAATCCACTTTCTAATCCAGGTTTGTATCCCCCTTGCACATTGGAGAATTTTTAAAAACTTAATTTTGAAAATTAAATCAAAGCTACAGAAAAGTTGAAAGAATAATTCAGCTCTTATTTACTCTTCATTTAGATTCAGCAATTTTTCCATATTTCTTTGCTTTCTTTCTGTAACATACTCATTATTAACTTTTTTGGCTAAAGCATTTGAAAGAATATTTTAGACATCACTACCTTCAGTATGCCCTAAGAACAAGGACATTGTCTTAAGGAACTACATTACAATGATCAATTAAGGAAATTTAACCTGGATCGAAAACTATTATCTGATATATAGTTCCTTTGTAAATACCACCACTGTCCCTTCAAAGCATTTTTTATGATCCAGGATCATGGGTTATATTTACTTGGCATACCTCTGGAGATACTTTTTTGTCTTTCAGTACATTGACACTTTCAATACATTGACTAGAGAGCAATTGTAGAATATCCTACGATTTGGATTGGTCTGGTGCTTCCTTTTGAGTTGGATCACATGATGAGTTTTCAGGCAGGACTGCTTCATAGGTGAAGTCTTGCCCATTGCAGTTAGTAGGCATATGGTGCCTGCCATTTGGCCCCATTTCTAGTGGTACTAACTTTGATCACTTAGGTAAGGTGGTATTGATAAGACTTCTCCAATGTCTGTGATGATATAATAAACTATGGAATATAATGCCATCTAATTTTGAAGAGCTTTAAAGAGTATTGGACTGGTGATTTAACTTACTCTTTGAGTTGCTGGGGAGGCTGTCAGTGAGGTGGAGGTGGTGAGGGAAGAGAAGGAGGAATGAATAGGGTGCCTGGCACCCTTTTCATCCAGAGCATCTCTGCTTTGACTACTTTGATGTGTTCTCTTTGGTAAAAGAGGTTACACTGCTGAAAGAAACAAAAAACAAAAATTCTAAGCTGGTCCAATTTCCTCGTGTTTTAGATGAGATTCCAAGAGCCATGTCGACTATCCCATAGTGGCACAGCTGGTTTGTGGTAGGGCCAGAATGGAATGCAGGTCTCTAGCATCCCAGTCCATGACTTTTTGCTTTATCTTGCTGCTTGCTTTGTTGGATCAAAGGTTCATGTGAGAATCTGGGGAAACCTGGTTCGTTCTTTCCAATTTTTTTTTTTAAAAAAAAGCTCACATAATAAGTTTCACATTCAATTTTAGGGTGTCTTGGAAGTGGACCCCTGCTTTCCACCTCTTACTTTTGCTTGAATTGTATTTGTCAGCCTTTTGTGAGTGGTTTTTTAAAAAAAGTATTTTGTGGTTTAAACACTTGATTCCTGTTCATTTTAAGCTTTTTCCTTTGTTGGATTATGGTGGGTAAGGGAAAACTTTGCTCAGTGTTGTCTGCCTGCATGTTGAAGACGGTCTCTCTTGGCAGGCTGCAAGATGAACAACATTAACGTGGTCTATACACCGTGGTCTAACCTGAAGAAGACAGCGGACATGGATGTGGGGCAGATAGGCTTCCACAGGCAGAAGGATGTAAGTTTCTGCGCCATGGAGGGAGGTGGGTCCTGCCACTGAGTGGAGTATCTGTCTTTTCTAACACTTTGTTTTTGAGGGCTCAGCATCATGTATGTTTTCTAAAGAGAGTTGATCTGGGTTGCTAAGCTCCTGGAAAACTTCTCCACTGTTCTGGAGGGGGACTCATGTAATAAACATTCAGTATATTTTTCCTCTATTGCTCTCAAAGGTGAACATTTTGACAGTGGAGAAGAAAGTGAATGAGATTTTGAACCGATTAGAAAAAACAAAAATGGAGCGATTCCCAGACCTAGCGGCAGAGAAGGAATGCAGAGACCGCGAGGAGAGGAATGAGAAGAAGGCCCAAATTCAGGAAATGAAAAGGAAAGAAAAGGAAGAGATGAAGAAGAAGAGGGAAATGGATGAACTTAGGTATGTTGGAGATATGGTATTATTATTGACCTCGAAGATTCTTCACTACTGATTTTAATCAAGGATTAACCCTTAAAATTGAGATAAAGATGGAGGGAAGGACAAGCTCAGAGCTTTAAATGAGTTAGAAAAAGACAGTTCTACTAATGTGTTGATCAAATAAATTGCCCTTTTAGAGGGCAAGCTAAGAGAATGTATGAAATAAAATAGCTAATTTTATTCTGGGGTAAAGCATCATAGATTATTTTGAGAGTTGAGTTTGCAAACATCTTCAGGAAAAGAATAGATGCTACATTAAGTGTTTAACATTGACTAGCTATGGTATTTGAATGTAGTTGTCTGAGCTCTAAAGTCAAGTGTTAGTAACTCTTAAGAGCTGTTTTTAAAACCTCTTTTTTACATTTCGCAAGTTTAATGTAATGAATTTAGTGAGGCCTGCTTCAAAATACTGCATTTTTAAACTATAAGTAATACTTAAAATACAGTTTGGATTCTGAAATTCTAGTGTATAAGGCCATGAGAATCCTTGACTATATTAGTCTTCTGTTGCTATAACAAAGTACCACAAATTTAGCTTAAAACAACATAGATCTATTATCTTACAGTTCTGTATGCTAGAAGTGTGATATGGTTCTCACTGGGTAAGGCATCGGCTGGGCTGTGTTCCTTTCTGGATCTGTTTTCTTTTATAGATCCTAGAAGCAGCCTACATTTCTTGGCTTGTGAACCCTTCTTTCATCTTCAGAACCAACAACATTGCATCTCTTTGACCTTTCCTCCATCTTTGACAACAGCTTCTTTGCTTTTAAGGACCAAAGGCACAGACATTGGGCCCACCCAGATAATCCATGATAAACTCCCCCTCTAAGATCCTTATCTTAATCATATCTGCAAAGTCCATTTTGCCATACATGCTAACATATTCATGGGTTCTGGAGATTAGCATGTAGACATCGTTTGGCGGTATCATTATTCTGCCCACCACACTGAATCTGTATAGATGTATAATACTATACCTAAAGAGGCCCCTCGTTTTTCTTTGTAAAGGAAGGAAATTGATCCTGTTTCTTTTGGTCACATAATTTCTAGATTTTTTTTCCCCACAATCGTCTATTGATATCATTTCTGTTAAGAATACCAGAAGTGTGTGTGTGTGTGGGGGCATTGATGTATTACTGGCTTTCAATTGGGAATGACACTGTATTGAAATGGGCCCTCTTGCCATGTCCTGACCCAGTTTCATTGGAATACCTGAATTACTAGATCATTGGGTCAGAATGTCGGTATTTTGATCAAGTACTGATACGTATTAGTTATCCACATACACGTGTTCCTGTTGGGGATTCTACTAAAAGGATGAGGAGCTTTAAAAGTATAATATTCAAATGGAGAGCTCCAGAAGTGTTACCCTGAGTTATATCTGCTAACATGAGACAAACTAATGCATAGATTTAAACATTTGATTTGACCTAGAATTGTGAGTCTGCTTTCTGTTAGGGGTGAAAGAAAAATGGTCAGCTCATTGTGGTAAAATGTGTAGATTTTGAATGATGCGGAATTTAGTTTATCCCTTTTTGTTTTTAGTGTACGGCGGAGAAAAAATTAAAAACATACCTTTTTGTGCCCTTTACAAATCTAACATCATTTTGTTTGGAAACAATGTTATTTGTTAGAAATATGATATCACTTAATTTTCTTATAAAATTTAGTAAGAAAGAATAACATTTTTGGACACTTGTCATCTGTCAGACACTACTGTGCTCTACTATATTATCTCATTTAATCCTAACAGCCATAGGAGGTAGATATTTTTTGCATTTTGGACAAGAGGAAGAGAAGCAGCAGTTAAGTAACTTGCCCAAAAGTCATGTGGCCAGTCTCAGTCTGATTCTCAAGTTCACACACACTATTACCACATTCTTCGGTCCTCCATTTAGTCTATTTAATGTTAAAGTAGTAATTATTTTTTATAAATAAGTCAAGTAATATATAGACACCATAACTTACCTTAAAATACATTACATTTTTGTTTCAAATTAAGCTATATGCTATTAAAATGTAGGAGATTTTGTGTGTTTGACTTTACTAGTTTAAAAAGTTGCAAGCATTTAAACAAATGAATCCATACTCTAAAGCAAGCTGTCACTTGTTGGTACATGTATATAAAAAAGAAAATATGAGTGGTATAAATTACAGATCACTTTTCTAGTTCATATTTTTTACACAATTTTATCCTTCCTGCTTTATTTTTAATGAATTATTATCCTCAGAAAACCAAAAACAGTTGTTGTGTTTATTTCTGTGAAACATGTGCCACAAAAATGACTCACATGCTGCCGAAGGTAGAGAATGTGAAGCAGGGCTGTAGCGTGAGGAACCGATGTAGAGATGTAGCAGGGATTTGCTTGGCATGTACAGAGCTACTATTTGCATGTTGTAATTCTGCAGCTTTGTGAAATTCCACAACAAACTCTAAGCTTCTGATGTTTTATAATATGTTTTTATACATTTATAGTGCTAGCATCACTTTAATTTCTGTTTTTGACTCTTCCACCCAAGAGATTGAATGCTATGCCTATAAAATCTATAAAATTTTATTCTAAAGTTGTTCGCTTGGCTTTCTGACCATGAAAATATCGAATTTCACCAACAGTTGCTGCTTTTATTTGGACCATCTGTTAGGGAATGTCTACTTTAGTTGCTGAGAATGCTTAAGAAATTGACTTTTGAATTTTCAGGGAACTCCACACATGAACCAAGAAGATACTCTTAACTTGGACAGTATCCCCAGTGTTTCTAGATGATTTCAGTAAAGAAGTTAGCCCATATCCAGAAGAGCTACATTCCAAGTTCTTTTCAATTCGAAAGCCATTATTTAGACTCTAGACTCCTTTTTATCCTCAACTTTTAGAAAAAGAATGGCAGTAAGCTTGTCATTTCTAATTTCTTCCAGGAGGAAAAACTGGCTGGAAGTGCTTTTGTATAATCCAGTTCTTTGAGTTCCAGTCAGGGTCATATCCATCAGCCCTGTACTTAGGAGTGAATAAAACAAAACTCACAACAGAGAAGGCACTGCATTCCTTCTCTGGTGAAAAGAGTAGTCGTCCCTTGCAGCTGGGGCTCCATCTTGTTCTTGCAAATAAACACTTTACTCCTTGAACTTAGTGTGCAAAAATTTTAATAATCTGATTATGTAAATAAAAATATATAAAGCTCATCCCTTTAGGTACTTTTAGAAATATTTGAATTATTAGGAGAGTGCCAGAGTGTGAAGGCTAGATAGTAGTATATCTGCACCTTCTAGTAACAACGTATTCATTTAAACAATAATGAAAATTTCCCCTTTCTTAGAATTCACAAATTCTCTCCTATCCATCCTGTACATTAGCTCTTTAGACAGTTTTTGTAGCTCACACTTGCTCTTGCAGTCTAGGATCTAATGGGATTTTAGTTTAGAGAAACTTTGTATGGGGTTAGGTGTAGGGAGGAAGCCTCACATACTGTTTTCTTTCTATACACTGTAGGCCATACATAGAATAAGAGAAAAGAGCAAAAGAGATTCAACACAGGTTTTGAAAGTAGTCTTAGAAGTGACGTGCCTGGGGAATTAGAAAAGCACATTTGCCACTCAGTCTTCATCTTACAGCAGTTTTAGAGAGTGGACATTTGGAAAGGTCTTTTAGGCCGTCTCCCATGGACAGTGTCACTTCTTGACATATGCGAGAGAAGGGTGTCCATGGCTCCCTTCAGTGTGTCATAAGAACACTGTTTCATCTCAATAGTTGAATTTGTGGCATAAACAAAAGTTCAGAGAATCCTTTTGAGAAATTAAAAGAGTTTTTCAGCTAATGATTTGCAGACCAGGGAATATAGCCTTTGATGTGAACCAAGAATACACTTCAAAATGAGGGCAAATAGGGCTAGGTTTTTAAAAGGCAGAACTTGCAAGGAACTGATGATTAAAGAGATGGGTTGCTAGGGGAGACAAGACCACAAACTTACATCATTCTGATTGTTGGGGGCAACTGAATTTTCAACGGTTGGCTGACTCAGTGGTCAACAAGTGAGGTTGTGAGATGAGAACAATGGGTAATATATGATTAAGCATTTATCAGTGTCCTAGTTCTAGCCCAGGCCTGTAGAACAAAAGAGTTTTTTTGGTCACACAGTTACAGTACAGGGAGTATTATTTATTGACGATGCAAACAGTATGACTTATCAAAGAGTACAATCAGCAGGCAGGGGGTGGGGGGTAAAAGGGGGCTGCTCACTCTGCAGGAGGTTTCAGAGACCGAAAGTGCGAAGTTATGCCTTGTAAGCAGCTTCAGACCTCAAACTGTAAAAATCTAAATGTTGGGTCACAAGTTATGCTATTAAAGTTCTTATCAGTCCTCAATGGTTACATCCAGTGATGTAATTAAAAAGCTTACCTGCTCTATTTTAATTTTGTATTCTCTTACTTGGCTTTTGTGGTATTGTAGCAAATGTTTATTAACATCAAAATCAAGCTCACCATGTGGATATTGAAAACAGAAGAAATAAAAAAGAGTCAGAGAAAAGTAGTTAATAGTGAATAAATGAGCAACAGATCAGAAAAGACAAAGGATAGGGCTGTGGCTGCCTGAGATAAGGATATTTAAAGTGGGAGCCTGGGAGATCAGAATTGGAACCCTAAGGCTCAGGTGATTGAAGTTAGAGAAATACAAGACCCAGATAAAATGGCAAGACATAGTACATGTATCATCAGTTTATGTGTGAAATGTGAAGGTTATAGTTGATAAGTGGCGAAGCAGGGATTCAAATAAGTCTGTAATTCTGAAGTCCATACTTCTGCTATATCTGTAAGGCAAGGAATGAACAAGTTGGCAAAGCTGGAGTCAAAGTCATACATAGGCAAAAATCTACAAAGAATAAAAGGTTTAGAATATAAGGTTTTGTTCAGTCCATAATTTCATATTGTAAGTGATAAGGAGCCATTATAGGTTTCCTGGGATATTAGGAAGAAGTAGACTTGTAGGATGAGTTCAGTGTCAACCTGTAGAAAGAGGTAATGGTGTGAACATTGATAAAAAGGATGATATAGTCTGATGTAGAAATGACTGCTTTAATTGTACCTCCTTTTGTTCTCATACACTACTATTGCTGCCTTCTATAAATAACGTTATGTGTGCTATAGCTCTTCATTTTAAGGATAAGCTCTTTCAGAGAAGCGCTTATATGTATCCTTGTATCTCCTTATACGTGACCCAGTGCTTTGCATATGCAGTGAGTGATTAGTCAGTATATTATGGATGAATAAGTAACTGAGATTAGCTTTCCTGATACTGTGATTCTTGAGCTAAGGTTAAAACTCGTTAAAGAGGGGAGTGGAAAGAGCACTCTAAGCAGAGGGAACTATGAGTGCAAAGACCCTTCTGGGAGGAGCAAGACAAAACACAGGACTAAAAGCAGGTCCACATGTTTGGAGCAGCACGCATGAGGGAGCATATGGATCAAGGTGCCAGTCCACCTGTGCAGGACCTCATGGGCTATATGTCTTTATCCTAAGGCTTTTGTGAGGTCACTGAAGAGTTTTAGGCAGGGGTAGAATGATAAGGTTTGTGTTTTGGAAAGGTCACTTTGCTGACCTGATTGGAAAGGGAATCAAGTATGTGTGCTAGGCCAGTTAAACTATTGTAGTTGTCTACATGACAGTGGTACCTTGGGCTATGGTGGTGATGTGGAGGTGGAGAGAAGTGTGCAGATGAAAAGTAGTTTCATAGATAAAATGACAGGATTTGGAAATAGACTGAATCGAAGGGAGAGAGAAAGAATGACTCCTGGATTTCTGGTTTGTGAAATTGAATGGATAGCTGTGCAGCTCTTTGAGGTAGGGAATACTGGAAAAAACCTAACAATTTTTGGTAAGAGAGAAGACCATGATTTGGATGTAAACATAGGAATCTGAAAATACCTTTGAGACATCCAAAAAAATGTCAGATAGGCAGTTGGATTGATGGGATGGAGCTGAGAGGAAACACATGGTAAAAAAGGGTAAATTTGTGTGTTTGCTTTCATATAAGTTTGAGTTCAGATTCAGTGGTTCTTGAACCTGGATTGTAAATGCCCACAACTGGGCATCTAAGTATATTTTAATATTTACAGGTGATTTTAAAATTCAGCCAGTATTGAGATTCTCTGTTTTAACCACATTTTTTTTCTTTTTTTTACTAAATGTCTTTGTCTTTCTGCTCATGTAGCTTATTGATCTTAACTTGCTTCTTATAGATAGCATTTACTCTTACCAATGTCTTTCTCTGAATGTCTCCTAGCTCATTGTCTGTCTCTGTGACAAATCTCCTAACCTGTAGTTCTCAATTTTGTTTCTACAGTTCATATTTACTTGGGCGTCTCACCATTACTTCAAATGTAACCTACCCAAATCCAAGCACTTCTTTGCAGTGTTTTCCCACTTTTCTCAGTTGTAGCATCATTTTCTTCAAATCACTCAAGCTAGATGATGTTATCATCGATTCCACTCAGATTTATCCCTTCTTACCAAAACAGCTGTTAACACCGTGATTTCATGCCCTCAGGTTGGGATATTGCAGTAGGCTGTAGCATGATGGCAGGAGCGTGAGCTCAGGAGGCAGCCCCGGGTTCCAAACCTAGCTTCTTCACTTGTTAGCTGTGATACCTTGGACAACTCCGTGACTGCCTCCTGTGTATACAGTGGCCATAATACTGTCCCTTGCCTTATAAGATAATTGTGGGTAAAACACTGATATTATGTGGTCTCACTTTCCTTTGTCTCTCCATGTATTTTTAATAGAACTTTTTGTGTAGCCATTGCTGAAAAGGTCTTATTTCCCCTCCTGCTATGTTCTTTGGGGGCTTTGTTTTATTCATCATTTTCTATTTTCTTACCATCCCATCTCTTTCATCTAGGCTTACAAAAAGGTCTTATACTTAGTGGATATTTAATGAGTACTTATCGAATTTCATGTCTCTCCTCCACTGCCTCATGTTTGTGGCTTCTTGCTGATCACGTTGTGTTAACTCATGCAGTTAGGACAACGTAATCACACCCCGCACATCCAGTCTGATTTCCCACTACTTTGCTTTCAGACTCCACTTGGGTTGGTTTGAAATGTCATTATCAATGCCATCTCTTTGCCTTTGTTCATCATACCATTCTCTGGATCTGCTCCCCTTACTCATCCTACCCAGTTGCTCCACTCAGTTTGACTCCACCTCATCAGAGCAGAGTGCCCCAGCAACCCCACTCACACTGATATGTTTTGTCTTTTGAACTCCTGTAGCATCTACAGTCTGGGTATACTTCAGCTATGAATTATATCTGCCCTCCGCTCTTGGCTATAGATGAATTTCCTCATCTGATTAATGCCAGCTACCTCACAGTTATGGAGGTTGACATGGAATGAGTTTAAGCAAGCAGTCTATAAACTATAAAGTACTGTGCACATCTTATTTATTGTTCATAGATATTTATCCTTTTTATGCTACAGTCTCCTTGAGGTCAGGGATTATGTATTTTTCAAAAGACCCTCAGCAGTGCTAGATACGTAGTAAATGTTCGGGTAATACTTTGCAGCTGGCTAACCTTATTTTAACTTATTTTTTTTTTTATAGGAGCTATTCATCACTAATGAAAGTTGAGAACATGTCTTCAAATCAGGTATGCTCAAGTTATTTGGTCTAATGTTGTGCCTTGAAATAATTATCTAAGGGTGTTTAATAATTAAGTTACTGGCCAGTATTAACTCACATACTGCAGATGGCTTGACATGATGCTCAGGTGAATTCTCTTAGGGTTGCCCCTCCTTCTGTGTGGACTTACTCATGTATTTGTTTTTAAGTAGGTCACCTCATGTTGTACCGTGTCGTCAGGTGCAGGCCTGTTGGTATTTACAGGACTTTCACATTCCTCATTTCCTTCTTTTCTAGTTGCAGGCATGCAAGAGTACCATTTTTAATATTTCATATTAATGTGACTGTAGATTGTAATTGAGTGAGAACCAAATTATCACCTTCAATTAAAAAATAAAACAGAAGTATTAAATCTAAGATCTTATCTGTAATCCAGTTGACCACATTGGCTGTTTTCATGTTCCGCAGGACCTAAGATAAAGAGGAATGGTGATCCCTAGTACAGTGCTGAAAGGATCTTAGCATTAACCTGATTATTTTACTGAAATTATGTCAGGGACTTACTGTCCATCAGTACTATCTTTCCCAAAATTCATTTCGAAGTATATGGAGATAGCACAGTTTAGCTATTTATTAAATAGTATTTGCACAAAATTGAAACTGAGTGAAATTTGCTGTATGCATGTTTTACAGTATAATTTGCAAATATGTGCTTTAGATCAATGTTCTACAATGCACTAGGCATTGACTGCATATGGCTATTTAAATTTAATTTGATTTAAACATTTAGTTTCTCAGTCATACTGACCACATATGGCTAGGGACTGCCATATTAGTGCAAAAATAGAATGTTTCTGTCATCACAGAACATTCTGATAAAACAACACAGCTTTAATGCTTAGAAATAATAGAATTTAAGGTCTCTTAAAAGGTCCTCTACTCAAACCCCATATTTGGTGCATGAAGTAGAATTTTAATAGGATTTTACTTCTTGTTCATATCTGTATATTTTTCTAAAAATAAGTAAGAACAATATCCTTATTCCTGTCTCTGTGAAGAACTAAGTTTGCGAGGCTTCTTTATGAGTTCGAGATGTATCTTTATAATTTATTCTTGAAAAATTCTGAGGTAGCATTAAGTAATTAAATAGAGCTTTGAATTTGATGTTTAGAAATGGTCATTTACTAATTGGATAAGGCTAATAAAGTTATTTAACTTCTCTGAGGGTATACTCAATAACAATGAAAAGATGACATTACCTCATGGAGCTGTTCCGAAATTTAAACAAGGACACATATGTGAATGTTCTTTGACTTAGTCACTCTGTGAATAGAAATGGTCATTATTTTTTCTTATCCATAGAGTCCATAATTGTCATTTTTCCCACAAACTCTCATTATCAGAAAGTGAGATGTTTTTAATCTCTTCTAGGAACTAGTCTTAGATTTCTTGAAACTCTTAAAACAGTTTAACAGTTAAACAGAAGTTTTAAATATACTTCAAATCTAATTTCTTTGTTGTAATGGTTGTTGCTTATGGATGGTTTGTTTATTTCAGGGCTACTTTCTAGCAGATATCTGGCACCTAAATTATGTTACAATTGTAGGTATTTTCATTGTCATCATTATGGATTTTTAAAATAAGCATAACACACACATACATATGAATATACATATATGTACACAAAGACTATCTGGTTATTGACAGATGTTAAAAGTTCCAAGATTATGAAATCAGATTTGTAGACCAAAGGAGAACTAATCCTTCTCCTTTTCCTCTCCCTCTGTTGCTTGCTACCCCTGTTCCTGAGCTCCAGGTTAGAATCAGGTTCCAGTTTCCAAGGAATTTTTGTACTTGGTGTTTATTCTCTCTCTTGCAATGGCAGGACTCTTATAGTTTTTTTCCTTATTTCAAAAGAATAAGCTTTAATTCTCCTGTAGCCATCTTCTGTTGAGGGCATACAGACCTTTTATGATCCAAGTTGGCAACGTATTCTGTTGATTTTCAGTTGAAGACGTAAGATAGAACTTGATTTTTAATTTAGCTCATACAAGTTCATCAGGAAAACTATTATTTTCACTCTAAAGTTGATTTTGAGTTTGTGCTCTCCTATTTAGAATGATTTTTTTCAATCTATAATTTCTGTTTAATCTTTGTAAATTTGATATCGAGAACCATAAACAGTTACTTTGAACATTTTATTTGCTTATCACTTTATAAGCAGATGACAGGAAACCTATTTTGCTATATTGAAAAACATGTTGACTCTTTAAGGGAATCTAAACTATAAAAATTGTCCAAATAAAGTCCTGGATTTCAGATATGTATTTAAAAGTTACTATCATCCTAAAATACAGATTTTCAGCCACATGGGAACTATTTGCAAGTGTAACTCACAGCCTTTATGAGTAATGCACTTACATTGCCACCAATCTAAATTATATTAGCAAGTATTTCATCCTGAGTTTGAGATCTAACGCTGACCTTCAAAGATATAGGATGACTCTTTCAACATCTCTAATGTTATTCAGTTTAGGACTCTAGGGCAAGTAGAGAATGTAGCTGCTTATCCAGCTCTTTTAAACAACTAACATTTTAAGGCAGAGAAGTTATGAGTGAATTTAATTATCTTTTACTTTCTGAGCTCTATGATTAGGCATAAGAAGGCTTATTACTTAAGACTAATTATAAATTTTAAAAATTGAGTTATTTATTTTGAAGGCTTTTATGGTTTCACTTTTTTGTTTCCTGCAGGACGGCAACGATTCAGATGAATTCATGTGAATGGAGAAAAGGACCTTTTAAAGATGTGAATTTAGGACAGTTGCAGACATTTTGATTCCATCTGTGTTCTGAATTACAAAAACAGCCAAAATTTTGCATTCATTCTACACAAATATCAACTTGGGAGTTAAAAAAAAAATTGGTCATTTTTTGCTAAGAGATAGGGATTATATATATATATATATATATATATATATATACTTGGACTTGAAGACAGCATATAACTTTAGGAAAGTGAAAATATTTTTGCCAGAACATGTCTTGGTTTTATTTCGTGAAAGTTGGCTGCCTTTATCTCTGGGATAGACTTTGGAACAAACCAGCTCTGAAAAGTATTTCTGGTACTATAGTCTGTCCCTGAAAACAGATGTCTTGAAAAGCTTTTCACAGTCTTAAAATAGCTTCAATTCTGTTAAAAAGACTGTATTGGTGAGCAATATATAGGAATGTCTCCCTCACCCTCAATTTCCTGAGTAGAAAAAAAAAAAGCATATTGGTTTTGAAGGTAATACTGATATTTTCAGATAATTACTGTCTTCAGTATTCACGTTCCATTGTGTTGTGTCAGTCAGTTAACAAGTAGTCCTCAGCTCTCAGCTTGCCCTAGCTTCTACTTTCTACACCCTTACTTTTTCTGAGTGAGGGCCTCCAACCATCATACTTAAAGGAATAGTCAGTGTTAATCAAGGTTGGGCCTTGGTGGCAGTTTTTACTTGAGCACAAGATAACCCAAGCCACGTAAATTACAACTTCGAGCCTGGAGTCATTTCTCAGCACTGAGGGAGAAATAGGAAGGGCTGCTCTGTGAATCATTTCGAAAGTGTAGGTTACCTAGTTTTTGTTTTGGAATACAGCATAAAGCAGAAGTCCATATTGTAATTATGATTTTAGAAAAAATTATGCATTTCACTAGCCAACCAAGTAATTTGTTTATTTACTTTGAAATAATATTTATTTTGAATTATAACCCCAGAGTTTAGATTTCTCAATTGTAGACTCAGTAACTTAATATGTAACAGCACTACTCATTCAAACCACCTGCTTGTCAGTGTGATTCTGAATAGAAGATATATTTTTACTGAAGTGTGTAAGGCCACCCCTGTAAATAGACAAAGCAAAACAATGAAAGGGAAAGAGAACAAAGCCTGCAGGTCAGAAGGCATATGAATTCACATTCAAACCACACCCAGAGTGTACATGCAGCATTTTTGTTCTTGTTCTTATTCTAACCCAGGAAAAATGATCTCTAACAGATTCTGTCGGTATTAGCACTTTGGGAGTGTGGGTAAAAGCAGAAGACTTCAGTGTTTCTGTTTATCCCAAGTTGGTGTATGGGGTTGAACTGGAAAATTCCCTGAGGCACAGCTCGGCCAAATTTTGAGATGGAGTATGGGAGACAACACCAGAAATTAGTGGCGCGCGCGCGTGTGTGTGTGTGTGTATGTGTGTAATGATATTCAGCCTGGAGTTCTGTGATTTAAAAATATAATAATAAAGAATCATTTTTTATGGAAAGACATTGATATATAAATTCTTAGAATTCGCTTGTTATCCCCATCCCCAAGCTGGTTGTGAAAGGGCTCTGACTTTAAAAAAACAAATCTATCATAGGCTCAGTCTGGCAGGTTGCACAAGGGTATCGTCTCCTCCCTCACTGGTAAATGCATCTGTACCCCAGGAGCCAAAGTGGACCAGGCTCTCCTGCCTGGTTACTGTAGTCACGTCTTTTTGACACTCTGCTGGGAATATCGAAAATGGGGAGATTTTGTATCGGCATCACCTGCGTCACCTCAACTTTTTACTTTCTCAAGGACTCCTCTGTACCCCACATTGCAACATATGTAGATCGAGCTTTTGAAAACTACATCTTTTTCTACTGTAGTATAAGAGATCCTGGGGTCCAGATTTTAAATGTTTCATAACTCTCAGCTTATGCTGGCTTAAAATGTCAAGCCCTCTTCTGAATTCTCTCTGTTGAATTCCAAGCACTTGAATCTTTTCAGCTGCTCTGCTGATTTCCTCCCACCTCTGCCTGTGTGTTGGGTAGTATTTTCCCCCACAGCTGTCTTGGTCCCAGAGAAAGCAAGGATCTTTTATTTTGAGGACATTGGTTCAGTGCCAACAGGTCAGACTATTGGCACTAAAGTCATCTCATTTCTTGCTATTGGCATGTTTCCTAAACTTCCTATAAGAAAATTCCAGGTTTTTGGTATTTTTATAAGCTGTGCCCTTGATCAAATTCACTCATCCTGGAAGATTTGTCTTGCCAACTTTGCTTCTAGTTTCCTCACTCTTTTTGATCTGCATGTAGGTAAGGTTCACATTGTTATTTATTCTACTTCACAAACTGTTTTGTTATATACCTATAGCTTTAGAATTCGTTTATGTTGATCTAGGGTTCTCATCGATGGGCAAGGGAGCTTTGTCACAGTGCTTTTGCTAGAACAGGTATTGGGGAAGTATACCAAAGTATGGAAGGCTTGTACATTAACAAAAGGCCTTAGGCTTTAATTGAACCCTCATCTTTTGTTTGGTTAAACTGTTTTCAACTTCTTTAAGCTCGGATTTTGGTGAGCCTTATAACTGTTTAGTGCCCGTGGTTTTCCCCACTCAGAAAGGAAGGGGTGGCCCACGTACAGCAAAGTTAGAGAGGGGGAGTTCAGCTCTGGCCTCCAGCTTAGGACTTCCTCCCACTTTTGCATCTGTCTGAGAGGGGAAGCTCCTGTTTTCCAGGCTGGAACCGATTATGGGAAAAACTGAGCAGGATGGAGAAATGAAACACTTGTCCAATTTTTCCTGAGTTGTGATATTGAAGCCTGTTTTTTCTCTGTTCGATTTGAAGCACAGCATTGTGAATAACAAATCCCACACTCGGAAGGATTGTAGTAGAGTGAGTGGGTGACCTTTTGATTTTAAAGTACACTGTAAAAAACAAACTGTAATCAAAAGTGTAAAATTAGAAACTTAAAAAGTCCAAGCTAAATGTCAGTCTGAACCCATCTAACTCCAGCGAGTATGTGACAGCTCAGAAATGAGGACAGCACTGCTGGTGCCAAATAGGCTCTTCTCCAGGCACTCGTGGGTGAGAGACTTTTCTGAGCCTTATATCGTTTCACAGATGAGATGATGCCAACCATATGTTCATCATGTCCTAGATGAATGATATATAAAATATAATGAAAGCTTATAGTTTGAGTAGAACCAAGTGTGTGTGGAAGGGGATTTCACTTTACCAAGACTTACTTAGTCTCCCCAATAGGATATGCATACTTATTTTAAGCAAGTAGGGAGGAGATTCTTGGCTACCTGAAAATACCTGTGGAATGCCAAGTATTGACCATGGTTTAAGAATATACATACCTCTGTCTTTCTGTCTCACCTTGATTGCTTCGTTTTGCCTTTCATGGTTGTATCAATTGTGGAAATGCCCAGCTTTCCACCTTAGTGGTGGTGACTATAGTTCTGCACTGTAGCTAGATGAAATAAGAAACAGGTCTCTGCTGTCGGCTTGCACCACTTGGCGTTGGCTTGGCATTTTCTGCCTTTGTTGACGGCCAAGGAATGGAAGCCAGGGGAAATGAATGCTCACCCTAGAAGTCCCATGTAGATTTGCTAGTTTCCAAGCCTACTGAGTGGGTGTCAATATATAACGCTGAAAAAAAGAAGGAATTCTCCAGAGTCAGTATTGTTTTTTATTCCCACATCAACCCCATCTTGTAACCACAGCAATAAAAATATAAGACTAATGGCCTGACATTTTACTTCCTGCCTAGCTGAGGCCTTAGCTGCCTGCACTCTTTCTGGCATTTTGGTTTCTGCCTCAGCAGTTTGCCTTGCATAGAGAAGGCTAACATTCACTTACGGTTTCTGGGACATGCTTATGAGAATGGGACCTTTCAGGTGTACAGGCTGGTCTGTTGGTCTTGAACCTTTTTAGCTCTTTGATTAAATTCAGGGTCAACAGGTCAAAATTACAGACTGAAAAAGGTAAAGAAGACAATATCAGAGGCAGTGTGCCTGTTTTCCAGCTCAGACTTACCAAGATTATCTTCAGTTGTGAAGCCCGTAGCTTCATTATATTACATCCCTTCTGAAACTTAAAGTGCTCAGCATCAATGAGGCTTACATAACATTGCTTTAAGAGTCTTTAGAAAGGAATGGAAGGTCTGAAATAGACAAAGCTTAAATTTGGTCACAGAAAAAGCTTTACTGGTCCCTAAGGTTGGAAGAGGTTTCCTTTTTCTACAAGAAGGGAGAAGGCCGTCCGTGTTCCTACCCCCACCTCTCAAAGTGAAGCCCTCCCTGCTTGGTCTCCCATCTGCCATGGTGGAAAGCATTATGCTGCCAGTTATTGTCAGGGGCTTTGTAACAGTGAAGCCCTGTTACACTGTTGCACTGGGGAACAGACCAGTGCAGGGCTTACCTGGACTTCTTTTCTCCCTCACTTCTATCCAGACAACCATTCATATGTCAGGGATTAAAGGGGGTAAAAGGTACATGCAAACATTCCCTTACTTCATGTACCTGACAACTCCCTCCATTCGACTCTGAACCGTGGGCATTCCGAGTTGGGAAGATGGTTTGAAACATTTAAAATTATGCGAATAGGTTCACACGTAGTTTAAAATTCGATAGATATAAAGAGCATAGGGCACCTATTTTTAGGGCAGTAGAACTATAGTGTATGATACTATCATAATAGATACATGTCATTCATTACACATTTATCCAGACTCATAGAATGTCCAACACCAAGCAAGAGTGACCCTGATGTGCACTGTGGACTCTGAGTGTCAGTGCAGGGTCATTGACTCTAACAAATGAACCACTCTGGTGGGCAATTTGATAATGGAGTAGACTGTGTATGTGTGTGCATAGGGGTAAATGTGAAATCTCTGTACCTTCTGCTCAGTTTTGGAGTAAATCCCAAACTCTAAAAAATAAAAAGAAGAGTATATAGGGTGATAAGTGTTCCCAGTTTCCTTTCTTGGAGGCAACTGTATTACCAGTTTTTTGTTAAAGGCAGTAGTTCTAGATCTGGACTTGGGGAGCTTGAGGATTCTGCCTGCTTCATGGCCTGGATGTCCCAGTGGCTCAGCTAAAGAGTGAGGCAAGAGAGGCTTCTCTCTGTCTTTGCACCCTGAGCATTTAATCCAAGAGACAATGCCCAGCCACTTTTCAGACATCACACTAGGCTGCTGGTGCTTAGAGAAAGATAATGAGTTCAGAAATGGAGAGGAACAAGGGGTTAGGAGTGTCGTAATGTCCCCACCCACTAAACAGGCTTACCTTGGACACCAAGTTAAAAGATTATCTCTAAATAAACTGTTTCAATTAAAATCTCAGCTCGGTGGAGAATGAACCAAGGACAAAAACTACCACTTGCTTTCATCTCAGTTTGTGCTTCAGGGCAGGGAGGGAGGTGATGGGAACAGTACTGGCCTCAGGCAGTTGAAAATGTTCCTGGGTGCCCCAACTGCCCTTTCATTCTCTCCCACCTCCAGGCTGCTGCCTTAGCTGCCCAGTTGTCCTAGTGCTGCTTCTTACCAGGTCAAAAGGATAGAAAAGATCTAGTGTGGATGAGGATGTGCACAGTTTAATGAAGAAAAGGGAGCCATACATTATTTCTACTTCTAGATTTTCGGAGTAGATTTTACTACATAACTCAGCTACTTTCCTATGTAACTTAGACATGTCTCCTGTTCCCCATGGGCCTCCTTGTGCCCAAAGGAAAATGAGGAATAGGACTAGAGCGAGGATTAGGATTCCAGTGCTACAGGGGTCAGGCAGGTAATAGAAATGAGCTGACAAGGAGAGGCGAGCCAGAGCATGGACACACTGTGAGCTCCCAGCTTTTCTAAGGGGGGCAGCTACTTAGCTCTGGCTAAAATTGCCATAGAGAAAGTTTATAAGAGAAGCTGATGAATAACTGAGTCATGGAATGTTCTGAACTTGATAGAGCAGGAAGAAAAAAGTTTTTTCTTCCAGTCATTTCCTTCAACAGTGCTCTGATTTCTCCACCTGTTGATGACCTCTTGAACAAATAGATAAGATTATGTGACTTTCTAATCAATTCTCAATACAGGTAAAGTTCCATTTTAAAATTATAACTTATTTTTATGTATTAAAAATTCCAGTCTCATCGAAACTGAATCACAAATATAATTCAAAACATCAACTCATCTAGCCTGAGTCTTTGCCTTTTCCAGCTTGCCCCCATTCTCCCCTCTTCTCCAGCATTGGCTCTTCCAGAAGTGTGGCAGAGGCTAGGAAGGTTGGTTTCAGGAGGATTACCACTTATAACAAGCATTGTTGTAATCTGGTTATTGGTGTGTCTTGCAAGTAGAACGTGGACATACTCAACTACTTACCGCTCTCAACTTAAAGACTGGGAATATCCAGTAGTTCTGTTATGAGTCTGTTTTAAGTCAAATTTCCCAATTTGTATGTGTTAGCTCAAAACCATTCAACTCAGCTGGACCACACCAGGTCTGTCTATAGGCCATACATTCATTGCTCATGGGCTCTCAGTCTGGGTTAGAACGAATTCTAAGGTGTCTTTCAGTTTTCATCTGTGAATTTATGATTTTCCTAGATTTAGTAGAAACCACTGGAAGTCATTTAAGCTTTACCCATATAGGCAGGGCACCCCCCCCCCCGACCCACACACACACACACACAAACACATACCTGGGAATTCTGGGTGGCAGGGTCCTCCTGGAAATGTATTACCCTAAGTGCACATCAGCAGCAGTGTCATGGAGAAACGAGAGATGAAGGGAAGGGCCAGCAGGTGGCAGGAGAGAACAGCATGGGTCTCAGCTTCCATGTCCCTGTGAGTCCATATTGTGTTCTTGCAGTTGGATGGGAGGTTGACCACAGGGCCTCAGGCACCCTTCCTGCACCAAGAATTTTAAAACACATCAGGAAAAGCTATGCTTCTGAGGGGGGTGTTTCAAAGATCTTTACCTCTGAAATCTTAGAAATAGATGGAACCAATACCGTGTATTGGTTTTGAAAAGAAAATTCCTGTCAGAATATGCTTATATTTAAAAACCAATCTCCTTGTTTCAGAATCAGCTTCTAGCTTTTCTTTGCAGGCATAATGCACAGGTTTCCTAGAATCATAGAGTTTCCTAGACTCATAGCCTATGGAAGTTGGAAGGGAGCTGAAAGGTCATCGAAGCTGATTGTACTCTTCTGGGCCCTTTATATCCTCCTGAAACAGAATACATCCAGAGATGGGAAGCTCATTACTTTATAAAGCGATTTGGCTATTAGAAAGTTACTTTATTGAGCCAAAGTCAGCCTCACAGGGACTTCCAACCATTATTTTGTCTTCTAGAGCCACACAGAGCTCTAAAGTTTAGAAGACAGCTGTCACATGCCACCTGTGACCTCTCCTAGAAACGCCATTAACAGGAAAATAGGAAAAGCAGGCATCAGAGGACAAGGTGGCCCTCACATCACATGGATGAAGTCCCCCGCAACTGCCCTGTTTCCCTTACTCCCAAGGAATGAGCAGTTCCCCAACTGTGCCCAGTCCCTCCCTGGTCATGACCCCAGCGGCTCAGCAGGGTAGAGACCATTCTTCCCACGCAGCCTAGAGCACCTGACTCTGATGTACATTGTCAACTAAATCCCTAAGTCTTTTCCACACATTGTGTTCATCACACTCTTGGGGCTTTGGGGTTTTCTTGAACCAGAGGACTTCAGAGTTTTTGCTTTAAAAAATTTTTTTTATTGTAAAATGTAACAAACACCCAAAAGAATGTTTATTTTCAGGGATAAAAATATAAATACCTGTGTTTTTTCACTCAAGCTAAGAAATAGGACAGTACCTCCCCTCCAAGCCCCCTTTGTGTCTGCTCCTGATCACTTCCCTTCCCACCCTCCTGACTCTCCCGACCTGTGCTAATTACACCCTTACAGTTCTTCATGGTTTTTATCCCCTATGCGCGTTTTCCAAAACAACACACTGTTTGGTTCTGCTGGTTTTGAACTTTATACATATAAAATCTTACTGTAATTTTTTTCTATTACTTTCATTCAATATTATGTGTTTAATGAATTTTCTCTATTAAAGATATCTTGTTAGAGTCTATTGAATTAATTCTGGCCTTAATTATTTCTCTAACATATCCCCCCTTTACATATATTGTCTATATATTTATAAACAGTTCTCTATTGTCATCCAAAAAATTAGGGAGAATATTGAATGGAGTAGGTCTCAGGGCAATACTTTCAGCAGACTTCTAGAAACATCCTTTCTGCCTGAGATGACTCACTTACTCACCTCTTTGACCACATTCATCCAGTAACTAATCCTCCTAATTTTACTTTAATTCAGACAATATTTTCTTTCTTATTCAGATGGTTATCAAATATCACCTTGCTTGAAATCCAGATAAAACATATTTATTGCATTTTCCTGATCTACCAGTCCAGCAACCTTGTTAAAATGAGGCCCAGAAAACTCATGATAGCTCCTGGTAATTGCTGTACTATTTTCTAAATAATAAAGCAATCCCTTTGGTTCCTATAATTTTGCCCGAGATTGATGGCAAGCTCACCAAACCTGTTGTTACGGGAAATTGATCGTTAGAAAATCAGAACTATATGATCTGTTGCTTTCCATGATTTCTCAGAGTTCACAAATGACACTTGAGTAACCTCCCTTCACAAGTTTTCAGTACCTGGGGTGTCCTTTATCTGGGCCAGGAAGTTATGACTCAGAGAAGACAAAAGGCAACTAACTAATCCACTGAGACAAGGAAAGCATTTTTAGTGCTTTAGGAAAGAAGATAAAACTCTTAATGGTTGGCTTCCAGAAAGTGATGAAGTAATTTTAAGAAATTGACCATAGGAGTGGGATTAAGAATTTGAGGGGGAAGGGTAAATTTGAGATAGTCACTGGAGTAATGAAAAGCATGCAATTACTAGAAATGAATCAAATTGCGAAAAAGCAGTGATAGGGTTAGAATGATTTTGTAGTGGGTCCATTTAGCATGGAATGATAACTTTCTCTGCCAGCCAAGGAACAGGAGAGGAGAAAGAAGATAGGATAGTCCAGGGCTGAGGAGATACCTTCTAAGGGGTAAATTCAGGCCATTTGGGAGGATAGCACCAAAGGGGTGGAGTTTCCAGGGTAAGGAAATCAGATGGAAAAGGAGGGTGGCCTGGGAAAACTGGGGATCTGATGAGAGGCGAGTGGGTTGTGGTTATGATTGGAAGGGAAAGGCACAGAGTGTGACACTGGATGGAAGGAAGCATGGAGTAGGGTGACAGTGTGGCCTGGGGAGGGGGTACTGCATGCCACTGAGACAGAGCAGAGGGTGATATGAGCAGGGCAGGAGCAGGCTCAGGTGAGCACCGCTGGCAGTCAGGGCATCAGGCCCACACATTAGGTTCTAGAGTCACTAGAGTTGAAGGGGAAAGTGTCAGAACCAGATAGAGTGAACTTCAAAAGAGGAGCAGGGAGACTGCAATAAGTTCACGTCTGGAGGCTGCCTGACCAGAGACTGACAGCAATGGGAAGTGTCCCTGTGGTACAGGGAATGCCACGTTGACAAAGGAGATGGGCGAAGGAGAGAAAAGGGTTGAATGTGAATGGAAATTCACAACGATAAAGCTGGAATTTAAAGTTGGGTGTTTGTGACAGCAGCTCTAGGACTCAGACTTTCAGGAGTGGGGCTAAGCCTGGTTGGAGAGTTGCTGGCCATAGTAGGGAATCTGGTAGATGGTTTTTCAAGGAGAGATCTGTGGATAATAGGAATGAAGGCACAACGAGTTTGGAGGTCTATGTGAAGACCAGGAGTGATTTTGTTGAATTCTCAAACCTTCCTATGGGGTAAGATGATGCAGAAGCCCAGAGTGGATAAGAACCTAATCAATAAGTGATCTGCAAGCAAGGTCTGCCTGGATCTTTGTTCATCTTCAAGTCCACAGCACCACCTGCCCCAGTTCAGGGAGTTCATTAACAAGGTGGTTTATCTGTAAGCATAATACCAACAAGCTTTCCCAGGGCATTCAAATGTGGGAGACTTTTATTTTTTTTTTAGGAGCGGGGGGAGACCTTTAAAAATATAAATTGGCTTTCAAAAGCAAATAGAAACCAACACAATCTAATACATATTTGATGTCTACAAATGTCATACTGGTATGCCATCTTTATGTTTAGATTTCGTATTCATGAACATTTTGTTTCATTTTACACTCCTAAGTTAGTAATGCATATTGACTACTGGGAAATCGTAAACACCTGTAAACTTATTGAGCTAATCAAAGCCAAACAACACCTGAATCATCCCTGAGTTAAGGCTGAGCTCCTGCGTGTTCCTAGCAAGGCCCAAGTCTCACCACTTTTATCTCACCAGAGACCACCAGGGCCAATGTCGTCTTTATCAGCCATTGCCAAGGGCCAGAACACCACCCCAGGGCCTTTATGTGCAATAAACCAACCCTGCTCTCATTTTTGCTTTGTTTTTTAATTTACCTTTTTCTTTGGGGGAATGGGGAGGAAAGGCTTTTCTTTTTTTCTTATTTTTCTCTGTAGCAAGTATCACCATCTGCCATACTACATATTTTTTGTATCTGTTTGTTGAGCTTGTTCCCACATGGGCTCCTCAAGGAAGGGCATTGCTTTAATTCTGTACCCTAATATCTAGAACAGTGCCTGGCTCATAGTGGGCATGAAATTCATGGAAAGATGGGGGAAGTGTTCTAGACTGCAGGAGACTAAAGAAATGGGACTCTAAATGCAATGTGTGATTATGAATAGGATTTTTGTTATCAGTCAAGGACATTGTTGATACAATGACAAAACGGTGGGTTGGTGTGGAATTATTACATGGTAGCGAAGTAGCAATGTTCATTTCCTGTTTTTGATGGTTATACTGTGCTTATGGGGGAAAATGTTTTTGTTTGTTATAAATACAACTAAAGCATTTGAGGATTATGGGACATTTTTGCCAGCAGTTTACTCAAATAATTTGGGGGCAGGGGGGAGTTCTTTGTACCTTACTTGCAACTTTTTCATAAATTTAAATAATATTTTTCGAAAGTAAAAAATACTTTTAAAAAATACACATTAAAAAAATGTGTATTTCCTAGGTCTGTCTATTAAAGTCTCAGAAACAGTGATCAACCAATAGCAATGAATGCTTTCTGTGCCCAGATCATTAATTCTAAATACTATTTTTCACCAAAAGGAATCAAGCTTCCTTAAATAGAATGCTGTTTTACAGATCTAAGACAGGAAATAAACAAGATAAGCCAAGAACATTTTTTCATTTCTGAAAGCAAGTAAACTATCAAAAGCTACTGAGATTGGGTCAGAAGAATTCAGAAAATAACCTGAGGAAGACAAAGATGGGACTATTTGTGCACACACACAAAAAAAGAATAATAAGTGCGATAGATTGAAATTCATCAAAATTATTTAAACCTGAGTTTATAATAATAATAATAAAAACAATAAAAAGAACTCAGGTCATCTTGGGATGATATAGGAGAGGAACTAACTCATTCTGAAAACTGGAAAACAGAAAAGGGAATCAAGAGTTTAATCTGGCTTTCCTGTAAGAACTCTACCTCAAAGTAATTGTTATCTGAGGGGCGAAAGTTTCTCTTGAAGGAATTTCAGCTGGTAATTGAAGATAAGATGCTAGAATCACCATTCTGTGAAGCCCTTATGGTCCTAGATAGTGATCATCAGTGTCTGCTAACATCACTAAAGAGATACCAGTAGACACTATATACCCCTTAATGGTCCAGTGCCGCCTCTTCTTACTCAATCACACCTCACATCTATATATCTAACTCTCAGCTTACAGGAAATTCTTGGCACAGATGAACATGTTTTAAAAATGTGACCAGCATAATCCAGATCGTAGGAAACAATAGGAAAAAATGACCTGGTTTCTTCGATAAATGAAGTTTATAAGAAAAAAAGGAAAAAGGGAGAGCAGGAATTTAGAGGTTCAAAGAAACGTAAGAGATATAGCAACCAAATCCTATATGTACGTTTGGGGGAAGTTTGAACACTGACCGAATATTTGATGATAGCGTGGATTTGCTTCAAAACAATTAATGGAGATGGGGAGTGGAGTGGCAAAGATACAATTGAAGGAAATGTGGCCATGAGTTGGTTTATTATTTTTTTTTAATCTGGGCAATCAGTACATAGTAGTTCATTGTTCTCTACTTTTATTATGCTTTAAATTAGCCATAATACTTCTAAATGCCACTAAATACAACGTACCCATTGGTTCTGGCTCTGGTGCCTTTTGGAGCCTGCCTCCCAACTCTCCCAAGGGAGCAAAAGATCCTCTGACGTGTTGTGTTAATAGCGTCCCCTCTGACAGAAAACCTTTCTTCTCTCTCTACCCAACAGTAAGGAAGCAGAAGCAAGAGGTGAGGTTGATGCAGTGGCAGGCAGTGTAGGGTTTTGGATTTCAAGCCTCCAGTAAAGAGTGCTTGTGAGGATCAAATATCTGAGATAATATATGCGAAAGAGCCTATACGTAGAAAATGATAATCAAATGTAAGGAGATAGTTTTTATTTTCAATTCCTTCTCCTGAAGAGGACTTTTCTTGGCCCCGGACTTTAAGGATATAGAAAAAGGAGTATGGGGCGGAATGGCGTGTGCGTGTGTGTGTGTGTTGGTGGTGGGGGGGTGGTATTCAAGCCTAAAAGAAGTCTCTCTTTGGTTTTCTGCAACCACATATGACTGAATTTGCTGACTGGGGTTCCTGACATCTGTGTCCTAGGGCAAGAGCTGCCTGGGCCAGCCAGGAGGGAGATCTGGAGGGAGGGAAGGAAGGAGGGACAGTGGATGGGATTCTGGCCAAGCAATGAAGTATATGAATCAGAGTTGGCTGGAACCAAGCATCAGCATTAGGTTGGCCATGCAAATGACACAGCTGGATTTTCTGGCTCTAGCCCTGGGCCCTCATCCCACGCCTCTGGGCACAGAGGGCAGTTCGGGAAGCCAAGCAGCTGCCTTAATAATGGGGCTCCACTGGTCTGGGGGAATCTGAGGGTGGGCAGGTGAGTCTGAGCCACCTGCTGTAGGACTTGAAACATCCCCTCTTGCCCTCCCCCTGCCCCAGCATCTAATCTCAACAACACTGTCCAATGAGGTGCATGGTGGAGCTTCCTGGACTCCGTGGGGTACATTAAAGAGAAAACCAGGATGGCGTGGAAGCCTAGGTGGGTGCGAGGAGGTCACAGTGCTGTGGGCAGGACGCCGGGGCCGCCTTCTAGTCCTGCCTTTTCCTGGCCTGGTCACTTACTCCTCCTTGGGTTTGAGTTACCGCAGGTCTTGAACAGGACCCAGAAATTTTGTGAAATCTCTTCAAGAGATTCTGGCGATCACACAGGTTAGACGCCACGCACTCAAGATGGTCACTAAATCTCCTGACTTTGGGTTTTGGAATCTGATCCTGCTTGATCCTTTGCCTTTCTTTGAGCTGTGATCATTTAATTAAGTAAACAAATATATGAGGGAAGTGATTATCAAGGAGGAAGAAAGGGAAACCGACATTTCTTGAAGATATGTTCTGTGTTGGGTACTTTACTAGCTTCATCTCGGTGTTTCCTATTCAGAAGACAGTCATAGACAAGATGGCTTTTCAGCAACTTGCCTTTCTCCCTTTTCCTGACACTGAAATGCGAGAGCTACTGTGCTAGGGGGAGGGAGTGGGCAGAATGGGAACTCAACTTTTCTCTTTTTGCTATTTTATCTACATTTAATTTTTTAATGAAAATATATAAAAGAAATATCTATATGTGGTTGTAAAAGTCTGTAATGAAAAATGGTACTCCTCTGGTTTACCTTTCCTCACATTTAAAAACTGTCTGTCCCCTCATCCGCCACCCAGACACCATTTCCACTCATTTCTTTTGGTAGTTATCACTATACTATAAAAATAATATGCTTAAACTGCCTTTTTTGATATATCATTGTTAGATATATTTGTTGATGTTTGTTATGATAGTATATATTAGCTCATATTCCCTCCCTCACCTGTTGTCTCCCCGTCCTCTTAACATAGTCTAATCACTATTTTTTATTTCATATCAGTAATCAGTAATATCATTACATTATAGACTTTATAAATATTGTTTGTGGTAGAGTCAAATAGTATATTATGATTGTGTTCTCTTTTCCTGTATAGTTCTTTATTTTTCCTGGAATTATTAGTTTCTTTTTTTTTTTAACTTGCATAATTTTCCACACTTGTTTTTAGAAGCTCCATCATATATTCTACCATATCACTTACATTATCAAATCTTTGTTTTTTCTAGAGAGCTCGTTTATAGAACCCTCCATGTTCCTCCAGTCCGGACAGTCTGCTCACTCCCTTGGTCTGCTTTAGACTGTCCTCTGGCACTTCTCTGCATCACTTCTCTGAGCTGTAACTTCATTTCCTGGAATCTACAGCTTTTTCCATCTGGGTTACCTTTTTTGTTTTGCTGGCATATTTGCTTCCATAGTTCTCTAAGATATGTGGATGAGAATTAAATTTTCTTTTTTGTTTTGTCTCTGGAAACTTTTACGTTCTCAGCTTTATGTTTGGTGTTTTGAAATTTTTTTTTAAAGTCTTTTACAATTTTTTGTTCTGGGCCTTTGGCAGGTCCTTCTAATCCAGTGACATGTACTGTTTCGTTCTGGGACTGTTTCTTATACTATTTATTTGATAATTTTGTCTTTTCCCTTTTCTCTTTCTCTGGAATTTCTGTTAGTCAGTTTTTGAACCTCTTGTATTGGTCCCCTGATTTTCTTATCTTTTCTCTCATTTCTTTTTTTTATATTCTACTTTCTGGGAAATGTCCTTAATCTTCTAACTCTTCTGTTGAATGTTTTATTTTACCTATTAATTTCCAAGAACTCTTTCCTGTTAAATGATTGCTCCTTTTTTATAGCACCTTGTTCTTGTTTTATGGCCTTTCATACTTCTATGAACACACGAGATTGGTTGTCTCTTCATATTTAAGGAGAAACTACAAAAGTTGATTGGAAGCTTTGTGTTGCTTATCACTTTAGGGTGACTGGGATGAGACACTACCATTTCTTTGGAAGACTGCCAAATATTAGTATCTGGGAGTTATTTCTTTGGGGACTATTTAGTTTCTCTAAAGAATCCCATTTTTTTCTCCTGGGGGAAAGATGCCCATCAGCAAGTAGGACAAGAGGGAAGGGGCTTGATTTCCCCTTTTCAGTCCTGAGTCTTGCCTCACTGTCTGGTGCCTGGAACTTCCAAGTCCACAACCTGTTCTCTTCTTTCTCCTGCCTAAGGAGGAAGAATCTGGCCACTAGTATTCTGAAAGTAGATAGGTTTCCAACCCATGTCCTCATTTTCCTCCCGTGCTTCATCCCACCCTCCTCCCTACTTAATATCTCCATGTTCTGAGCCTCTCCAGCGATCTAGGGCATGGCTTGGCCTTTTTCTCATAGATACCGTTCTCAGCTGGCACATTTTCTCTTTTCAGTGCTAGAACAGTTGCTGTTCCTCCCATCATTGAAGCATTCTTCTCAGCATCTACTCCATTTCCAATTTCCATCGATTCTTCCTCTCAGTTGCTTTCTCCTTCTTTGCCTTCATGTCCTCTCTATAGTCAGACTTCTGTTGTCTCTTGCCTGGTTCACTCCCACAGCCTCCTCCTAGCAGTCTCTCTGCCCTCTTGTGTGTTTCTCTTCACTCAATTCTATACCTGTAGCCACTCAAATCTGATCATCTTGTTTCCTTGCTGAAAGTCTCCATCAAAGTGTAGACTTAAGATAAAGTCTAAACTCAAGCATGGACAGTCAGGCCTTCACTGCCCCATTCAGCCTCTACCCTTCCTGATCTGCCCACTGCACAAGTGCCATCTCCGGCTATACACAACTGTTCTTGATCTTCTGTTAAGCCGTGTTCTCTCTTAATACCAAGCCTATGCACATGTTGCTTTTAGCTTTTTCTTTTCAAGACCCCCTACCTACCCGCCAGCCTAAGTTTAGGTGTCATTTCTCCAGAAAAGATTTTCCTGGCCCCAAGACTATTATTATATGCTCCTCTACACACTCTAGAGTAGCACAGCTTGTCCTCGCTAAGCTACTAGCTCCTCTGGGGCAGGGACAATAGTTGGATTGCTAGTACATCCCAGTGCTGAGCAGTGCCTGGCACATAGTAGGCATTCAGTAAATACTTATTGAACAAATGAATATATGAATAAATGATTGCATTCTCATGTTCAGATGCAGAAAGTGAGGTCTGGAGAGGCCAAGCCAATTATTCAAGTTTACCCAGCCAGGGTCTGCACCAAGGTCCCTCTGGCTCCAAAGCCTGGAATTCTGGTTGGGTGATGGGCACCTCATCTCTCAAGCTGCACTCGCTTTCCTACACCTGGCCTCTGGCTCAAGAGATGTTGACTTTGGCCACCCTGAGGATTAAATTTCCAGGGCCTTCTGGAGTGGCTTTACCGTCAGCACTGATCTCCAGCTGCTCCTGCCTGGGTCTGCCAAGGCCCCGCAGCGGGGTCCTGCCAGGCAAGTGCCCATAATAAAAACGCCACACCAGCCCCAGAGGGAAGCAGGTGTGGGTCAGCCCCTTGTTCAGTACCAGGCTGCTTAGACCTGCCCCTCCTTTGACCAACCCCCCAGACCCCCCAGCACTCATTTCCTCTGCCCCTAGCACCCAGAGACACACTGAGAGGTTTTTAGTGGGAGATGCAGAGCGGGAAGCACGAGGAAGGCAGCTTGTTGGTGCCCTCACTGGTGACTCCCTTAATGAGCCAAGGTGTGAGTTCCGTTTTGGCCAAATTCAGAGGATGCTGCCCTCTGGGGAGAGTTGGGGCTAAAAGTTCAGATTATTTTGCAGCTTTTAAGCAAACATCCACTCAGAAAATATGATGTCACCAAGGATGGTTTGGTTACTCTGTGGGGCTCTGGCAGCAAGGACACCCTTCTCCCATCTCCAGCTCATCCTCCCTCAGGAGAGAGACAAGAAGAGCACTCATTTCAAAGCCAGAATGATGCTTCTGAAGGAAGCTGGCCCAGTGTCTTCTGGCTCTGTGTGTGTGTGTGTGTGTATGAGAGAGAGAGAGAGAGCGAGAGAGAGAGAGAGAGAGAGAGAGAGAGAGAGAGAGAGATACCCCTAACCGAAGATAGGAAACGAATCTCATACAGGGGTTCTGCTTTTAACTGTCCCACAGCTGTGACCACAGCTAATTCAGGAAGCTGTTCTCTATTCTAGCCTAGCCCGTGGTCTGTCATATTGACTCTAAGGAAAGCGAGAGGGTACTGACTACTATTTCTTTTTTATTGCTATTATTAGTTTCAATTATACAATACATTGGTTAGACATTTATATGGTTTATGAAACAATCCCCTGACCACTATTTCTTGTGCTGTCCCAAACAACTTACTTTTTGAGAGGCCAGCACGGAGCCCCAGGAAGTTGTGAGGGGAGCCTTAACTCTCCATGTCCATACTCTTCTTTCTCCTTCATGTCCATACTTTCCCTCTTTCACTCCTTTTTTCTTTGCTGCTATTCCTTCCTCCTTTTGAATGTTTCTCTCTCCCTTTTGTTCTCTTCCGCTTCTCATATCCTTCTCACCTTAAGCTGATAATATCTAACATTTATTTATCTATTATTTATTATATGCCAGCTCCTCATTTTGCTTAAACACCTTACCTGAAGTATAGCATTTAATAAAATATTTTTTCTCCTTTAAATGTTTGACACAAGTAATTCTTACTCATTGTAAAAATATGTATATATTGGTAAGTTTAGGTGAGCAACAAACAAAAAAATACAAGAAAAAATTCAGTCACACCCTAATCACATTGTTGACATTTGGGTGTATGTTCTCCCAGGTTTCTCTATAAGAATAAACCTTCAAAATGTACTAGACGGTTCCCTGGAAGTTAGAACTCCTGGGTTTGCAGCTGAAGCTCCACCTTGAGCAAGTCACAGTCCTTCCTACCGCCAACACCCTCCCGTCCCCCTCCGGCAGCCCGGATCTCAGTCTCCCCAGGCTGCACCTCCACCGCAGGAACAGGCCGGCTCTTCCTGGGGCAGCCACACCCAAGTTGAGGGACCAGACGTTTCTCTCACTGAAGCCCCAGCCTGGTGCCTTTTCCAAAAGTCAAACCTGGATTCTCAGCCCAGCCACACACCCCCTCACATCCCCTCCCACCTCACCCCTGACTTCTCAGCTTTCACTTTTCCGCCAACGCATTGGAAATCCTCCTGTTTTCCCTCCACCTGTACTAACAAATGCAAAGTGCTGCCTCAAGCACTTTTTCCCTATTCTAAACGTCCTGTGCTGGGCACAGGTGCTGCACAATAGGGTCCTAAGTGTTCCTGGCCACGGCTCTTTTCTCTATTGATGTAGCCGCTCGGGAGGCTCCTCTCCTGGGTGGCTCAGGGCTCTTTTTTCCCTTGGAGCATTGAGGCCAAGTTTCCGTGGCCCTGTGTTCAGGGCCCCTGGGCCAGGGCTGTGGGTGTGGGCAGCTTTTGGTTCCATGTGGGTTCTCAGCAGGAAGGGCTTTCATGTGGGTGCCAGTTGGACTCCTGGGCCCAGCTTTGGGCCCTGGCAAGGTCTGAGGAGGGAGCGTTGCAAGTGTGATAAACACTCTCTGTTTGGGAGCTGGGTGGTTGTAAGGAAAGACAAGAGGATGTGGGGACAACAGGTCAAAGTGTTTGTCCAGGCTGAGAGGAGAGAGACCGTCATGGCCCGGTAGCAATACGACAATATGGACTTTTCCACCCAGAAGAGGCCTTGGCAGAAACACTGGGAAGAAAAGTCCATTGAGTAGGGATAGAAAACAGTTTCTCAAGCTTGCCTTTGCTCCCGCTTTCTCCCCAGGCTTACTGAGCCTAATCAGGTCAAGCATCCAGCTCCTGCTGCCAGACACAGTGGCATTGTTTAAATATCCCTGGCCTCCCCCCAATACCCTCTCCCCACTGAGGACTGAGTTCTGACAAAGGAGGCCCTGAGGGATGGGCCTGAGAGGACAGAGGCCCAAGGTCTGGGGAGGCAGGGTCACTCCCTCTGTTACCCTCTTCTCTCTCCGACTTATTATTTTTCTGCCAGGGACCTGAGAGGGAAAACAAGCTGGCCTCTGGAAAACCTGAAGGCTGTTTTTGTTTACATAAAGGCACTTTCCCAGCAAACTGCTCCCTGAAAGGTCAGCACTAATCCCAGGCAGCCTGGAACTGGGGAACAGGTTTGGGAGGTGGGGGGAAGAAAAGAAACTGTGGGCCACTTGGGGTCAGATGACTTCACTGTGGTGGGGAAATGGCAGGGCAGGAGACAGGGAGGGGAGCTTCCTGTAGATGAGGCTCTGGAAGATGTTCGCTGCTACATAAAAATTAAATAGGGCTTGTTTATCTGCCTTCCAGAACACCCAAGATCATGGCAGAGAAGCTGGAGCCATGGGCAGGACACAACTGAGCTTGGCATCTGGGCCTGGATCTGCCACTGCCTCTGGCTTCACCTCTCTGGGCCTCAGTTTGCATGAAGGCATCAAAGTAGAACAACTTTGAGATCTCTACTAATCCATATATTGCAAGCTTTCAGCAAACATTTACTTAACATACACTGTGTGTCTGATATGGCACTAAACCCAAGCTCCAGATAAGGTGAATGATTGCCCCAATTTTACCAAGACACTCCCAATTTTAGCACCAAAAACCTGTACAGTTGGTCACACCAGCCCCAGACCTCAAGCAGCTCATGGTATGGTCTAGTAGAGGGTTTACAAAGGCACGGGACCCAGTGGAGACAGAGACTAACTTTTGGCAGGAGAGCTGGTAAATTTCACTATAGTGACACTTGTGAGCAATGGGGAGCTATGGGTAGGTGAAAAAAAATCAGCTGTATTGAGGTATGAATTATATACAATACAGTGTACATATGTCAATGTACAGTTCAATGAATTTTGACAAATGCATATATCCATGTAACTACATCAATCAGAAAATTTATATCACCCCAACAACTTCCCTAGTGCTCCTTTGAGGTCAATCCCATCCTAACTATCCCATCCCAGGTAACCACTTACCTGGTTTCTATAATTATAGATTCGTTTTATGTATTCTAGGGCTGCATATAAATGAAATCATAAAATCTGTGCTCTTTAGAGTCTAACTTGTTTACTCAGCATGTTTTGAGAACCAAAGATGTTATATATCAAAGTAGTTTTGTTTCTTTTTTTTACACCAGGTTATAGCAATAATCACAATTCGTTTATACATTTACCTGTTGCTGAACATTTGAGTTGTTTCCAGTGTGTGTGTGTGTGTGTTTGTTTGCTGTTATGGAAATGCTGTTATGAATATTATGTTCAAGTCTTTGTGTGGTTATATGTTTTCATGTCTTTTGGCTAAACCCCTAAAAGTGAAGCTGATAGCACATAGGTTAAGTATATGTTCAATCTGATAGGAAATTGCTTAACTTTTCTAAAGTGGTTGTACCATTTTACAGCCCATTCCATCAATGTATGAGAATTCCAGTTGTTCCACATCCTCACCAATACTTATTTTGTCTGTTTTTAAAATTTCAGCCATTCTCATAATATCTTATTGTAGTTAAATTTGCATTTCCCTGATGATTGTTGATGAACACTTTCACTTAAATGTCATTCATATATCTTCTTTTTAAAAATGTCTTTGTAAATCTTTTCCCCATTTTAAAATTGGCTTGTATGTCTTTTTAAAAATCGAATTGTTAGAATTCATCATATATCCTGAGTGCACATCCTTTGTCTGACATATATATTACAATTATTTTCTCTTAGTCTGTGGTTTGCCTTTTTATTTTCTTAAAGGTATATTTTGAAGAACAGAGTGTTTTAATTTTGATAAAATCCAGTTTATCAAGATTTTTCTTTTATGGCTTGTGACTTTTGTATACTAAGAAATCTTTGCCTATCACAAGGTCATAAAAATTATCTGTTATGTTTCCTTCTGACAGTTTTATAGATTTACTTCTTACATTTAGATCTGTGTTCATATCAGATAAATATGTTCACAGAACTAAAGGAAAATATACTCATAATGAGTGACAAAATGAGGAATATCAACAAAGAAGTGGAAGCTATAAAAAAAGGACAAATGGAGATTTTTAAAACTGAAAATTGCCATAAACTGATATTCACTGGTTGTGTTTAATAGCACATATTTAATAGCACTTGGCAATGGAAAAGAAAAAGTCAGTAAACCTAAAGACAAATCAATAGAAATTATCCAAACTGAAGAATAAAGAGAAAAAATACAGCAGAAAAATGGGCAGACCCTCAGGGCATGTGGGAAAATAACAAATAGTCTGACAACATACATGAAATTGGAAAACCAGAAGAAAAAATGAGGATGAAAGCAAAGAAAACCACACCTATGCACTTACTAGGCAATTCTGCTCAAACCCAAAAATAAAATTGAAAAATAAAATTTAAAATAAAATAAGAAAATTTTGAAAACACTCAGAATAAAAGAAATATTATATACAAAGGAACAATGATATGAAATATCATTGATTTCTTATGAGACACAGTAGACAAGACAATGAATGACTGAAATCTTTGAAGTTCTAAAAGATGGAATTTTATATCCATTAAAAATATCCTTTAAAAATGAGGGGAAAACAAAGATATTTTCAGAAAAATGAAAGCTCATAGAATTCAGAACCAGAATATCTACATTATAAAAATTGCTAAAGGATATTTTTTATGCTAACAGGAAATATCAGATAGATACTTGATTTACAAGAAGGAATGAAGAACAGTAGAAATGGCAAATAAATAAATAAATATTAAAATTTATGGGTTTTTATCTTCTCTGAATTTTTTAAAAAGACACCTGACTTTTAAAGAAAATTAATAAGGTTGTGGAACATTTATAATGTATGTGCCTATAATGTGTTAAGAAGATATTATAAAAATAGCATGTTGAACATAGAAAAATCAGTTGCTAATATATGAGTGGATCACTCCCAACAGGCCATAAATAGGCACCAGTGTCTCTCTATGGTCAGCTTTTATTCCTCTTCTATATTTCTTTTATGCTGGGTGGGTCAAGTTCACAAAATAAATCACAAATAACTTGTACTTACCAGCTTCTTATTGATCAGAGCTGTTTACTTATCCCCACACATTTCCTCATCTCCTGAGCTATTAATTTCCTCAACTATCAGCTCATTCCTTTTCCTCTATTTTCCTCTATTTTCTTTCATGCTTTTCCTCTATCTTCTTTCATATTTAAAAGAAATTCTTGTCTCTTGAGTTATATATCTGTAAATCAATATGTATATAAATCAATGTATATATATCTACATGTTTATATTATTACACATGACTTACATGTAATATATATACACCTGATAAGGGGTATTTCTGCATATGTTAGTGTATGTGGCATAGTTTTTGTAGAATGAAGTTGGCAAAATGGGGTTGGAGAAGCACTGGCTCTGATTCAGGGCACTAAAATATACCCTTTACAAATTTTATTTAATCCTCATTACTGCTCTATAAAGTAAGAGATCTTGCACTTATTTTTCAGAAAGAAATCTGCAGCCCAATGAGGTGAAAGTAACTTGCCTCAGACACAGCTGGTAAAAAACAGAGCAAGGGTTCAAACCAACATCTCTGTGGTTCAGATCTGGACTCTTCATTATATAACTCTTTCCCCACAAAAAAAAAAGATATCTATTAAGAAATGTAATCAAAGGGCATATAGTTCCCAGACTCACGAGGTTGGAATAAAGGGAAGAAGATATGTGGGAAGTAGACCCATGGTCCAGCATGGCCTTGATGGAAATTGTCAGATCTTAGGGGTCCTGTGTATTATGATCTCTCACCTGGGACCTGAGTGATCTGGGAGGGTTTGTGATCAGGCACAAGAGAATGAGGAGGGTGAGGGAAACAGATTTAAGCAATTGAAAATTGCAGAAAGGGAGTCACAGGACTCACAAGGAGATGGACCCAAGATCTAAGAGGAGAGGGGATTTAGGATGAGGTCAGGAGCAAGAATAGATCCCACCAGTGATAAAAAGGATGATTCAGTAGGATTAATGAAGCCAACAGAGAGCCTTCCCAGAAGTCACTTGCACGTGGAGAAACAGGGACTGGGTGAGTGCACTCAGCCTCCCCCGCATCTCAGCAGGGGTGCCGACATCATTTATAATCAGTGGTCTAGTTGGAAATGTTAGCATGTTACGAAAGTATATCGAAGTGAAGCATGATGTCATGACAAGTGCAAGGAGGGAAGGAGACAGAGTTTAAAAAGTAAAAATAAAAGGAAGTGAGAGTCTCTCAGTGATTCTGCCACTCTGGCCAAGGGGGAGAGACTGCTGGGCCTGGGGATTAGAATACGTGCTCCCTAGAAAGCTGTGCTCACAGATGATTTGCTGAACTCTCTCTCCATCTGGATTCAGTGTGAATACTCCTTGCTTTGGAAAGGCAGCCTGACTTCTTTCCTATTTATATTTTAAAATAAAAATAATTGCCTAACTCATTCATGGAATCTAAAAGGGACAAAAGAATATAAAAAAATGTGGGTCTCCCTTCTGGCTCTGTTGCCTGGTTCCATAGTTCCCCTTTCCAGAGGCAACTCCTGGTCTCCGGCTGTTATGGATCCTCCGAGGAGATTCTCAGCACTGAAAAACAGCTTTTTAATAAATATATATTTATATTTTTACGTTTTTCACATAAGTGATAGCATACTTGCATGCTCTTTGCACCTTGCTTTTTACAGATTTTTAAGTTCAATTTATTGGGGTGACAGTGATTAATAAAATGATATAGGTATCTAGTATACAGTTCAATAATACGTCATATATATGCATGTATATATGTGTGTGTGTGTGTGTGTGTGTGTGTGTGTGTGTGTGTGTGTGTTTGTGTATAGTGTTGCATGTTCACCACCCAAAGTTAAATTTCCTTCTGGCACTATTTGACCCCATTTACCTTATCTACATCATTTCAATTTTTTATAGTATATTTTGGAATTTATTCCTTCAGTACATAGAGAACCGCCTTATTACTTTTTAACAGCCACAGAATTTTCCATGTTATAGATGTATGATAATTTATCTAGTTTTCTATTAATGATAATTCAGATTAATTTCCAATCTTTTGCTATTACATACTGAACAATGAACATCCTGAACATACATCATTTTGTATGCAGGTTATGTATGCGTGCAAGAGAGGGAGACAGATACAGGATGAGAACATAGGAGTGGAATTGAAGAGTCAAAGGACATGTGCATTTGAAAATATGGAGAATGTTTCTCTTCCTTCTTGAAAGGCATGTCGGCTGCTCATTTGTGAATAGGTGGAGCTGGCCTGTGAACTATATGATGGGAGGAAACCAAGCAGAGACACCATTACATGTGCTTTTTATCTCTGTTCTTCTAACGATGCTGTGAGGTATGGAGTTAAGTAATTTCTATATTTTGCCCAAGAAAGTCAAGCTCATCAAAGTGCTGGCAATATCAAAGTAATTGAGCAACTCTGATCAGTCTCTCAGGTACCCTAACACAGGGAAAGGTTGCATCTGCTCTGGATAAAGGATGGAGATATTTGGTCCCTAGAAGTAAGTATCCTTCATGATAAATAACCTAAATAACTTTTTGGTCCAAATCGGTCTTAGGGGTAGGCTCAGGATCCTCTGCTAGGTCTGGCTCAACTTGCGCAGAACTGAGACGGCACACCTGGGCCTGTTTCCATCCCACTAGTTTCTGCGATGCCCTAGGGCTCTGAGATGACCCGGCTGAGCCACCCCCAAACACAGAGTTTCCCAGATTCTAGAGCAATTAGGTACCTACACACCCACATCCAAACACAAGAGGACTTTTGTTCCCAAAGGCAGGGCCTTAAGAAGCCTGCTCTGTTCACCTGAGTCCCTCCCCCTCTGTGGTGTGGGAAGATGATGAGATAGAAAGGAGACCGGCTCTGTGCATGATTAACATCTCACTGGGTCACTGGGTTTAGCTTTGGGCTGCCACCGGGAAATCACACTTTTGATCAGCAGCTCCTGTTTCATTTCCTCGTTCCTCAGGAGCTTCTACCCCTAGCCTGGCATGAAGCCCTTTCCCTCTTCGCTTTCTAGACTGTGAGGAAACAAAAGCTGTTCTCACTGTTCCTCCAAGTCAGCCCCTTAGTTGGAACTGGTGGGGTGGTCTGTAGACCCCCAAACCCAGAGAGTGGCTCCCCTGGACACTTCCAGAACTGTCTTATCAAATTTCTCAAGACCCTTTTGGGCTCTCTGGACACATGCTCCTTTCAGGTGCTGCTTCTGATTTTCAAGCCTCTTCTGATCGACTGATTTGGTCCCTAGGATTTTCAGTCTTTCCCATGGAACTCCAGGTTCTGAGGAGGTGCCCTGGGCTGCTAAGGAGAGCCTCTTTACCCCAGTTCTCCAGCCCATCCTCTTAAAAAAAAAAAAGTGTGAACTACATCCTACATTCAGAGAAGTACAAAAATGTGTATGTACATTTTCAGAATAAGTTTAAAATTATTACCCATGTAACCTTCACCAGGTCAAGAAACAGAATGTTGCCAGTACCGTAGAAGCTCCCTTTGTGGCCCTTCCTGGTTTATTTTATTATTGAAATTCAGGTAACATTTCTCCTCTTAAGCAAGTCTGAAAAGCCCTGAGTCGATGTCCCTCCTGAGTGCCTCTCTAGTCATGTTCACGGCATCTAATCGTACATAGTGCTGTCTTCTCTCTAGGTCTATGAAGCTCTGAAACTTGCTTTCTCCCAACCTCTGCCTTCCACCACACCACCCAAGTGAATTAGGAAGAAGTATTAGTAGGTTAAAAAAAAAATTAATAAAATGCATAGACAAGAGAGAAGTTGTTTTCTATGCTAAATTTTCCTTTTGCCTTTTTTAAAAAGTATTTTTTCCCCCTGTTTTGGTCACTATCAAAGACTTTGGCAGTTTTTTTCCCTTTATCTTGGATCCTTTCTATCCCTTTCTTTCCTTCTTCCCCATCATAAGTCATCACTGACCATCAGTCATGAGTACAACAAAACATTCCTTCCTGGAGGTATGATGACTGGTCATAGAATCCATTTCTGTCAATTGTTTTTAGTTAAAATACCTGAAGTACAGAAGGCATTCAATACATATTAAGTTTCTTGGACCTGTTCCTATTATCCAGCCTTATCTAGCCTCAGAGTTTTCTCCTACCTGAAACCCCGAGTAACCCATCACATTGCTAGTTTTTCCTGACTTCTCTTATTTGTCTAAGTCGAGTAGCCTCTGCTTCTCTTGGCGCCAGACTTGCTGGAATGGTCTGATTTGTCACCCTCTCCTTCCTGGTTTGCTGTGTCTTCAGGGGCCACTCAGGAGCAGAAATCACTTGTGAAACAGTGTTGACTGGTACAAAATTTTCCATCAGAGAAAAGGCAAGGAGAGAGCCCTAAGGCATCATGGAAGTAACAACTGCAGGAAGCAGTAGAACAAAAGGACGAGACTGAATTATTAACACTCAGAAACTTGGAAGAGAAACTCATGAAGTTGAAACTCAGATATCTGAGGAGGGGGCTCCGCTCAACTGATGCTGGAGTCTCTGAGCTCAGAGAAGGGGATCCAGACCCCTGAGAAGGGGCACCAGCCAACTGGGGCTGGTGTTTCCAACGGGGGGCAGGGGATGCAATAAGGCTGCTTCTTTGTTGGACGAATTTTGGTGAAGTTTTTTTTACAGATGAAGAAGGGAGGTTGGGGTGATGCTTACAAGAACCAAAAGCTTACAGGAGGCAGACAGGAAAGAGTGATTCTTTCCCTTCCTCCAGTCTTGCTATCTCTAGGTAGTAACCTCTCGGGGCAGAGTATAACAGGAAGGCAATTGGGTAAGAGAAATGAGGTTGGCAGAGTCCCAGCATCATAAATCAGGCACAGAGCGTGCAGAGTTTGGAACTGAGAGACAATAGCTTAGTAATAACCGACCCAGTTGGTCAGTCAGGTGACCCAGGACTGGCTCCCTTGAAACCACTGGCCTACGGCTGTATTTGGCCCATTTCAGCTCACACAGATTTAGCACCTGATTCTGGAGAAAACAAAGATGAACATATGAAACATAGTGTCTGTCCTCAAGGATTTACAGTTTAGTAGAAGAACACGTCAGACTGTGCAAGAAGGAGGTGTGAAATGCTCCATCTGCAGCTCACCCATCCCCATACTGTGAATTTCTCTCCCTACTTTTGAAGAGATGATCGGGGAAGGCTCCCCTGAGGAGGTGACATTTGACTGGAATTCTGAAGGAAGAGAAGGAGTCAAACATATAAAGGTCATGGGAAAGAGACTTCCAGGCAGTGAAATCCACAAGTGTTCGTACCCTGAGAATGGAACCTGCCTAGCCTGTTTGAGGAAGCTCCAGGCCACTATGTCTGGGCAGTGACTGAGGGGCAGAGGGACAGGTTAGAGAAATCATCAGAGTCCAGAGCAAGTCAAGCCTCATGAGCCTCCTTAAAGAGTTTGGATTTTCACCTAAGGAAACCAGTAAAAAAATAAGGAATTGTCAACTGACAAGGTCCTTGCAATCTGTGAGGTCAAGCAAGGGTTGCCTCGCCTAAAAAACAAAATGTTTAGATTCTATTCTAACTGTAATGGGAAACTGCCGGAAGGGTTTTAGGCACGGAGTAGATGCAGTCTTATTTACGCTAAAACAAGACCAAAAGCTCTGGTCGTTAGGGAGAACAGCAACAAGAATAGGGGCAGAAAGACCAGAGTGTGCCGGGGACTTCACACCCAGTCTGTCACTTAAACCTCAACAACCCTGCTGAGAGTTTTTCTCATCCTCATTTTATAGATGAGGAAAGTGAGGCTTGGAAAGTCACAATCTGTCAAAGTTGAGATTCAAATCTAGACACAAGCACATGTTTTTTCCAAGCCTCCACCAGGTTGCAGCTTTGTTCTGCTTCCTGTTTTTAGGGAAGAGAAGGAGCCAAAGAAAATCTCCTTCAAGTGATTGGAGTGGTGGGGGTGAGGGTGGGGGGCTGGGGGAGAGGGTAAGAATCTTCTGACTGGCAGGCATATAATCATGTGAAAGCCGGGTTATTAAGTTCAGCATAAAAGGCGAATGGCAAAATAAAGAATGTTGAATAAATGAGTCATCATTATAGAAAATAAGAGGCAAAAAATATCTCAGACACCATGTGCCTTTTACCTTTTATAACCATGTGTTAGCAACTATGACTTCTACCATTTGTTTCTTTTTCTTTGTTGAAATGTGTAGGCCCTTTGGTTCAACGTTCAATATGGGTGGTGGTAGCAGCAGGCACCCTTGCTCTTGACCTTGAAGAGAATGCATATTCACCCCTGCCTCTCTCTCTCTCAATTCATTGGAAGATGGAAGGGGGAGACTGGTTTGAGAGGAGGAAGTGTGGCTATATTCGGGGACTATAATATTACCAAACTTTGAGTCTCTGCTTTCCTACAGTGGCTTCTTTCTTAGACAGAATCTTTTCTCATTTTTAGGCAAATGGCCACAACCACTCCAGGCTTTTATAGTCTCTGACCCCACATAGAGAAAGTGCCTCTTTTCTTATATTCCCAGTAAAAGTCCGGAGGTGACACTCTTTTGCTAACTGGTCTTGCCAGGGTACCATGCCCATTTCTGCAATGATTATGGCCAGAGCAATAGTATTCTCACTGGTCAGACCTGAGTCACTGGGGATGTGAGTGACGGGATCAACCCTATTCGAACGACATGAAGTGGTTATAGGTATTTATACAAAGTAAAATAGAGGTGATGTTACCTGAAGAAGTGGGAGTGGATGCTCAGTAAACTAATAACAGCTGTCTGCTGTAGGCAGTATTTGAGCCTGGTAGGATTTAAGCCTGGAGGGATACTTTATCATGCTTAATAATTTCTTAGTATAGTCTAATAACAAATCAGCATTCAAATATCTATGGTTTTCTCAAAAACATCTTTATAACTTGGTTTGTTTGAATTAAAATCCAAACAAAGTCTACACACTGCATATAGTCGACATGACTCTTAAGTCTCTCTCTTCAATAAAATTTTACTGGAAGATTAATTTAAAGTCTCTTTTTTTTTAATTGAGGTATATTTGACATAGAACATTATATTCGTTTCAGATGTACAACAAAAAGATTCATTATTCTTATATATTGTGAAATTATCATTGCAATAAGTTTAATTAGCATCTATCACCATAGGTAGTTACAGAATTTTTTTTTTTGTGATGAAACTTTTAAGATTTACTCTCAGCAACTTTCAAATATGCAATACAATGTTGATTAACTATAGTCACCATGCTGTACATTATATCCCCAGGACTTACTTATTTTATAACCGCAAGTTTGTACCTTTTGACCCCTTTCAGTCATTTTGCCTACCCCCCAGACCCTGCCTCTGCACCTGCCAATCTGTCCTCTGTATCTATGAGTTTAGTTTTTGCAATATTCCATATATAAGTGGGATCATATGGTATTTGTCTTTCTCTGTCTGAATTATTTTTCTTATGTAATTCTCTCAAAGTCCATTTATGCTGTCATAAATGGCAAATTTTCCTTCTTTTTTATGGCTGAGTATAGTCCATCATATGTATGTATCACCTCTTCTTTATCCATTCATCTATCGATGGACACTTAAGTTGTTTTCATATCTTGGCTATTGTAAGGAATGCTACAATGAACATAGGGGTGCATGTATCTTTTTGAGTTAGTGTTTTTGTTTTTGTTTTTTTTTTCAGATAAATAACCAGAAGTGGAATGTAAGTCTTTTTCGATCTGTAACATTCCTTCTACGCTTTACTTTTACCATTTCATTTTTTTGTTGTTGTTGAAGAAACTGAATCATTCTGGGTGTGACTGGCCAACACCTGAAGATCATGATGATGGTGTTAACAAATTTCTCCTTTGGAAGATATATCTAGAGGCTTGATTACAATTAGGGTCAATTTTCTTTCTTTTTTTTGGCAAGTGCATGTAGGTGGTGCTGTGTACTTTCTATTGCATCATATCAGGAGGTATGTAATGTCTGGTTCTCTTAAAGGGAATAATTTCACCTTACAAAAACGTTTTTCACCTTTATGAAAAGATATTTGCTGTGAACTTTTTTTGTGGATAACTATATTTTAGGTTTAAAAGTTCCTTAGTTTGATATAAGATTTTTTTAAAAGTCATGATGGACACTTAATGTACTAAATGATTTTTCTGCATCTATTTTCTTTTCTGATTTTGATAACAAGGGTTTTTATCCTCATGGAGTAAGTTGGAGAATGTTCCTTATTTTTTCCTGTTCTCTGGAAGAGTTTGTGTTAGATTGGAATTGGGTCTTCTTTGAATGTTTTGGTAGAATTTGCCTTAAGTCTTTGTGCATAGACCTGGTGTTTCTTTTGTGGGAAAATCTTAAACCACTGATTACTTTCTTTAATGGTTTCAGAATATTCATGTTTCCTACTTCTTGAGTCAGTTTTGGTGAGTTATATTTTCCTATAAATTTGTTCCTTGTAAGTTTTCAAATTCAGTGGTATCAAATGTTTATAACATTTCTTTTTTATGCCATCTCTTTCATTCCTAAAATTTTTTTATTTATACCCTCTTTCATTTTTCTTGATCAGTACTGCTTAGGGTTTGTCAATTTTATTAGTCCCATTTTTCCCATTTAATAATTTCTGCCCTTTATTATTTCCTTCTTTCTACTTTATGTTTATTCTGTGTACTTCTTCAAATGTTTTAAGTTGGACACTTAGCTTATTAATTTTAACCTTTCTTATTTTTCTAAGTGTTCTCTCCAAGTCTTGCCTCAGCTTCATTCCTCAACTTCCAAGATTTAGTCTTCTCTTTATAAAACAGCTTTAAAGTATTTTCTATATCTATTTCAACCTAATTTTTATTATAGATTCTTTTTTGACTCATAAACTTTTGGAAGTGAATTTGTATTTTTTTTGTGATTTTTTATGAACATTTTTTATGAAAATTGAATGTCAATTTATATTCAGTAAAATGCATAATTCATGTGTATAGTTTGATCAGTGTTACAAAATGCATACTCCTGTATAAATCACACATATATCTATGCATAAACTAATTCCACAACAGCAGGAACTTGTCCTATGCTCTTTCCTTCAATCCCTGCTCTTCTTGTGTATAACCTGAGGCAGCAGCTATTCTGATCTTTTATTCTCCTCTTTAGCGTGGTAGAGTGGCTTTGCCTCTTCCACAGTTTAATATAAATGCATACATAGCACATGCTCTTTTAGGTCCAGCTTTTCTTCAGTATAGTGTTTTTTAGTGTTTTCTATGTTGTTGCTTGTATTTTGTTGTTGTTGTTGTTGTTGTCTCTTTTCTTTTTTATCCTCCCCTCTCCCCTTCCTTCTCCTTCTTTTTGAGTAGTTCATATTTCATTGCATGCAAACACCACAATTTTTTTATCTATGCCTCTGATGATGGGTATTTGGGCTGTTTCCAGTTTGGGGCAATTACAATGAAAGCTGTTATGAATGTTTTTACACAACTCTTTTTGTGGAATATGTTTTTATTTCCCTTGGGTAAATACCTAGGAGTGGAAGTGCTGAATCATAGTTTACTTTTATAAGAAATTGCCAAACAATTTTCCAAAGAGATTCTACCATTTTAACTCAGTGGTTTAAGATATTCCCACAAAGGAAACACCAGGTCTATGCACAAAGACTTAAGGCAAATTCTACCAGGAACATCCTCACTAACATTGGACATTTTAAGTCTTTTTAATTTTAATTATCCTAGTGAGTAAAATGTGATATCCTAGTTTTTTTAATCAATTTTGTTGATGTGTAACCTACATACAAAAAAAATGCACACATTTTAAGTGTGTAATTTGGTCAATTCTGACAAATTTATGCAGCTGTATAAACCATCATTCCTCATCAAAATACAGGACATTTTTATGACTTCAGAAAATTCTCTCATGCTCCTTTATAGTCAATTATACTCCATTTCTGCTTCAGGTAACTACTAATCTTATTTCTACCATTTTTGATTTGTTTTGCCTGTTCTCGAATTTTACATAAATGGAATCATATACTATATATTCTTTTTAAAATAGGGCTACTTTCACTCACCATAATTATTTTAAGATTCATTCATACTTTTGTGTCTAACATTAAAGTTTTTCTTTTTATTCCTGAGTAGAATTCCACTTTATGGAACTCACACACATATTGCTAACTCATTCTCCTGATGATAGACATTTGGTTTGTTTTTATCTTTTGGTTATTATGAAAAAATATTCTATGACTATTCTTACACAAGTATTTTTTGGATATATTTTTATTTCTCTTAGATATAGTAGAATGGCTGAACCACAATATAGATATTTGTTTAACTTTTTAAGAAACTATCAACTATTTCCCAAGATTGCACCATTTTATATTTCTACCCACAGTGTAGAGAGTTGCAGTTGCTTTGACACTTGGCATGGTCAGTTTTTTGTTTTTTGTTTTTGTTTTTTGTTGTTTTTTTTTTTTTGAGGTGAGGTAACCCCCTTGGTTGACCTCACAGATTGCAAGGACCTTGTCATTTTACAATCCCTTATTTTTTATTTTTCATTCCTATAGCAACTGGTCTTCCTGGGTGGTCTCCCATCCAGGTACTTAGCAGGCCCGACCCTGCTTAGCCTCTGAGATCAGACAGGATCAGGCTTGTTCAAGGTAACATGGCCATTGACTTGGTCAGCTTTTTAATTGTATTTTTATAGGTATGTAGTGGTATCTCATTGTGGTTTTAATTTTCATTTCCCTGATCACTAACGATGCTGGTCATTTTCTCATGCACTAATATCTTTTGTGAAGCATCTGCTCAAGCATTTTATCCATTTTTATGGGTTGCTTACCTTCTTATTACTGAGTTGCAAGAGATATTCATATAGTTCATTTATAAATTATTTGTCAAGTATTTTCTCCTAATGTGTAACATGCTTATTTACTTAACTGGATCTCCTAATGTGTAGATTTAAATTTCATGAAATCCAATTTATCAATTTTTTTTTTATTTTCTTGTTTTAGTTGAGAAATCTTTGCCACCCCAAGATTGTGAAGGTATTTTTCTGTGTTTCATTCTAAAAGTTCTATAATTTTAGCTTTTATATTTACCCATCTTGAATTAATTTTTGCACAGAGTATGAGGTAAAGGTCAAGATATATTTTTTTCCCCATATGGATATTCACTCTTTTTCTCATTGATGTCTTCGGTGTCTTTGTAAAATATCAACTGACCAATCAATATTGAGCTCATTTCTGACTCTCTTCTGTTCCATTTGCCTGTCTAGCTTTGTGCCAGTACCATTCTGTTTGGATTACTGTATCTTCGAAGTAACCACTGAAATCAGGATATTTTAGTCCTCCGAATTGTTTTATTTTTCGGAGAACTTTTTATTTCTTTTTTCTATTCTAGGTCATTTATATTTTAAAAATATATTTTAACATCAGCTTCTCAATTTTTACAAAAAAACATGCAGGAACTTTGAGGTTGCATTGACTATAGATAAGTTTGGGGAGAATGTACAATCCTGAGTCTTCCAATCCATGAATATGTATACCTCTCCATTTATACCTCTCCATTTATTCTGGTTTTTAAAAATTTCTCTCAGCAATGGTTTATAATTTTCTATGTAAAAATTTTACACAAAATTTGTTAAAGTTATTCCTAAGTATTTTATGTTCTTTAGTACTATTGTGATATTTCTTGAATTTCATTTTTCAATTTTTTGTAGCTAGTATAGAAAGATACATCTAATTTTTATATATTGATCTTACATCTTGTGACCTTGATAAGTTTTTTTAGTAAAAGTAATGTTTTTTGTAGATTCCTTAAGAATTTCTACATAATTGATTTTAAAAATTGTTTACCTTAGCATTACTATAATATATTCAACTTAGTCATGATGAATTATCTTTTTTATATATGGCTAGAATGATTTACTAATGTTGCTAACTCAATTTGTTAAGAACTTTTGCATTACTATTTATGAGGGTTATTGGTCTATGGTTTTATCTTCTTGTATTTTACTGGTTCCTTCCTCTTTTGAAAAAGTGTGTAAGACATATTTATTCCTTAAAAGTTTGAAATAAGTTACTAATGAAACCATCTGGGCCTAGAGTTTTCTTTATGGAAAAGTTTTTAATTATAAAATCAATTTTTTAAAAATATGTAAGGCTATGGAGATTTTCAGTTATTTAGTATTAGTTTCTGTGATTTTTGTCTTTCAAGGAATTTTACATTTACATCTAGAAATTGTTGAATTCAGTGGTATATCCTTGTTCACAATATTTCTTTATTATCTCTCACACTGTCTGTAGGATCCACAGTGATGTCCCTCCCTTCTTTAATTCCCAATATTATTAATTTATTTTTCCTCCTTGTGTTTTTCTTGATCAACTTAGCTATGAGTTTGTTAATTTTATTTATATTTTCAAAGAACTCATTTTGGCCATGTTGATTTTTCTTATTGTTTGTCTGTTTCCTATTTTATTTTGTCTGATTTTGGCTTTAATTTTGTTTTCTTCCTTCAACATTTTCTGCTTAATTTTTTTTTCTTTTTCAAGCTTCTTAAAAAACATAAATCAGTGATTAAATCTTCATTTTTTTTTATATAGTCATTTAAAGCTCTAAATTTCCTTCTAAGCACTGCTTTATCTGCATCCAACAAATTTTGGTGTGGTGTGTTTATAATACCAGTTCAAAATATTTTCTAGTTTCTTTTGTCAATTTTTCTGACCCATGGCTTTTTAGAAGTTTTTTTCTTTCTACGGCCTCGTTACCCTGAATGTGACCGATCTCCTCTGATCTTGGTAGCTAAACAGGGTTGGGCTTGGTTAGAACCTGGATGGGAGACTACCTAGGAATACCAGGTGCTGTAGGTGAAAAAAAAAAAAAAAGAAGTATTTTTCTAAGAACTTGTGGATTTTATATGTACCTTTCTGTTATTGATTTCTAATTTAATAACATTGTGAAGAGAGAGAGAATATTGTTTGGTTAATTTTATTTATTTTAAATTTATTGAGTTATCTGATAGCCCAATATTTGGTCTATTTTGATGAATGTTCCATGTGCTCTTGAAAATAATGTGTATTCTAAAATTGTTGGCTATAGTGTTCTGTAAATGTCTTTTATGTACAATTCATTGATCTAATTCAGATTTTCTTTAGCTTTACTTATTTTATGTCTCTTTCTTCTATCATTTACTGAGAGAGTAATGTTAAACCTCCAACTACAATTGAAAATCTGTGTATTTCTCCCTTTAATTCTGTCAGTTATGGCTTTATGTATTTTGAAATTCTGTTACTCGGTTTTTACAATTTTAGGATTTTTATATTTTCTTGACAAATTGATGTTATAAAACATAAAAATAGTCCCTTTATCTTTGTAATTGTCTTTGTCTTGGAGTCTCCTTTGTCTGATATTTATACAGCCATTCTAGCTTTTTTATGATTGGTATTCGTAAAGTATATTGATTTTATTTTTTTAACTTGCTTATCCTTTTTTATGTTTAAAGTATGTTCTCTTTCAGAGTATCAGTAAGTCTGACTTTTTCAATCTAGTCTGACATTCTCTGCTTTTTAATTGGAGTGTTTAGTTCACTTATATTTAGTGCAATTATAATTGCTTTAAACCTATATCTTTTTTTTCTTATTTACTCTTCTTTCCCATCTGTTTTCAGAGCAAATGAGTATTTTTAGTATATCATCTCCTTGAATTGCTTCTGAACTATAGCTCTTGGCTTCACTTTTTAGTGGTTACTATAAGAATTACAATATACATTCTTAGTTTATTGTAGCCTACTTTGAATTAATTTTTTTCACTCAAATATGATATAAGAATGTGCCACTAATATACTTCCCTTCCATTGTGCCACTATTAACACTCATTTTACTTTTATGCATATAATAACTTCACAATGCATTATGATAATTTTCTCTTTAACAATAAATTTTCTTTTAAAGAAATTAAGAAATGAAAAGCATTTTATATCCATGAACTTAGCATTTATAGCATCCTTTATTGGTATGTGTGTGTAAGTCATTTCTAACTGGTATCATTTCCTTTCAGCTTGAAAATCTTTCCTTAACACTTCTTTTTTTGGTGTGTAGGCCTGCTGGTGATAAACTTGCTAAGCTTTGTTTATATGAAAATGTCTTTTACACTCCATGTTTGTGCACTTAATATCATGTTTAAGAAATATTTGCCAAACTCACCATCACTAATTTTTTTCTATTGTGTTTTCTCGAAGTTGTATAGTTTTAGCTTTTACATTTAAGTCTACAATCCATTGTGAGTTAATTTTTTTTTTGTAATGAGATAGGGTCAGGGTTCATATATTATATATCACTGTTATATTGTTCTAGTACCATTTGTTATGAAGATTATTCTTTCTCTATTGAATTGCTTTGACACTCATTGAAAAGCAATAGACAATATATATGTAGAACTATTTCTGAATTCTCTATTCTGTCCTATTAATCTATAAGTTTATCTCTATAATAATACCACATTATCATGATTTATGAATCATAGCTTTGTGAATCATGTATTATAAGTCTTCTGACTTTGTTCTTTTTTTTAAAAAAAAATTATTTTGGTTCTTCTAGGTCCTTTGCAGTTTCAAACAAGTTTTAGAATCAGCTTATCAATTTCTAAAAAAAAATTTTGAATTAGATTTTTATTAGGATTACATCAAATCTATATATCAATTTGGAAACATATTGTAACAATATTGGGTTTTCTGATCCATGAACATTTTATATATCTGCATTTATTTAGGTCTTCCTTAATTTCTCACAGCAATGTTTTATAATTTTCAGTTTTCTAAATTTCAAGTCTTAAACATATTTTCATCAGATTTATTACTAAGTATTTCATGTTTTGGGTACTATTTTGGTTTTGTTTTTTATTTCAGTTTCTAATCATGCCTTGCTAGCATAGAGAAATACAGCTGGTAGTTGTACATTGACCTTGTGTTCTGCAACTTTGTTACTCACTCATTACTTCTAGTAGCTTTTTGAAAATTGTTAGTTTTTTTTTTTTTTTTTTTTTTTACATAGACAATCAAGCTGTCCTCAAATAGGGGCAGTTTTACTTCTTTCTTTTCAATATAGATATCTTCTATTTTCTTTCACTTGATCTATTGCATTGGCTAGGATCACCAATACAAAGTGGTAAAAGTGTATATCCTTGCCTCTTTTCTGATTTAGGGGAAAGCATTGAGTCTTTCACCATTAAGTATGATGTTAACTATGTTTTTTTTTTCTTTTTTAAGGATGATCTTTATCAGATTGAGAAAGATTCATTCTATTCTTGCTGTTTTTTTGTTTGTTTTAAAAAAAGAATTTTAGATTTTTTGAAATGCTTTCTCTGCATCTTTAGAGATGACAGCGTTGGTTTATTTCCCATTAATGTAGTAAATTATTTTGATTTTGAATGTTAAAACAGCTTTACATTCCTGAGATAAAACTCATTCATGATATATTACCCTTCTTATATATCATTGGATTCAGTATGTTCTTGATTTTGGTAATTTGTATCTTCTCTCTTTTATTTCTGATTAGTCTGACTAGAGGCTTATACATTTATTGATCTCAAAGAACCAATTTTTTGTGTTATGAATTTTTCTCTATATTTTGTTTTTTCTTTTTCTTATTTCTTATCTTTATTATCTCTTTTCTTCCATTTATTTTGCATTTTAATTTGCTTTTCTTTTTCTAGTTTTCTAAGGTTGATGTTTAGGTCATTGATTTGAGAGCTTTCTTCTTTTCTAATGTAAATGTTTAACGTTATAAATTTCCCTCCAAGCATTGCTTTAATGATATCATACAAATTTTGATAAGTTATGTTTTGTTTTCATTTTTATGTAACTCAAAATGTTTTCTAACTTCTTTTGTAATTTTTTTTGACCCTAGGGCAATTAGAAATATGTTGTTTAGGTTCCATTTATTTGGAGTCTTTGCAGATGTCTTCCTATGTTCATTTCTAATTTAATTCCATACAGTCAGAGAATATACTCTGTAGGGCTTGAATTCTTTTGTATTTATTGATACTTATGTTATGGCCCTCACTATGCTCTGTCTTAGTAAATGTTTTATCTGCCCTTGAAAAGAATGACTATTCACCTGTTGCTGGGTGCACTGTTCTTCTCACATCATTAGGTCAAATTGGTTGATAGTATTGTTCAACTCTCCTATATCCTTACTGCTTTTGTATTTACTTACTCTATCAATTATTGAGAGAGGGGTGTTGCTTCTAGGCTTTATTAATGTGGATCTGAATTAGCTAACAGTCAGTTCACAGGGAACCCGATTCACACCCTGCGCATTTGAGCCAACTACTCAGAAGAACTCTGTGCACAGCTCCCTCCTGCCCAGTTCCCTGTCCAGTACCCGATTCCAGCTGCCTTGGTAGCCTCCAATGCCAACCTTTATTACTTCCACCCAGTAAGACCATCGCACTCTGTTTGGGCCCAACTTCTCTGTGAGATGGTTTGAAGAGTGTTCCTGGGCAGGAAGCTAACATGATTCTGGAGCTCACCTCTCCTGCACTGCGTACGTAGGGTGGCAGCTAATTGAAACTCTATAACTATTTGTTGAATAAGTGAATAAATTCAGTGTGATCCCCACACTGCCTATTAACTTTTTAAATGTTTCTATTTCTGGAAGAAAGGAGCTCTGTGAAGCTGAAATAAGGACAGTGATGGATGATGGTGAGCAAGCAATTTCCACATTGTAAACGTGGGGGGTGAGGTGAGGTCAGGTATCTGGAGTACTTAGAGGTTCTGGGCGTTCAGAAGAAGAAGGAACTATTAGATTACAAACATGGGTAAAATCATCATGTGGAGATTCTTTTCCCCTTTCTGCATGAGGGACTTCTGCTTTATCACAAGGGAGAACATCAGAAGCAACAGAGTTGGCTTAGAGTAGTGATGTTCAAATATTTTAGTCACACCCCCATTATTAAAAAATATTTTTGATTATTTTGTATCTCCTAATATATACAAATTTGTTTCCTTATAAACAATTTATAAACAATTATAAATAAATTTATTTATTTATAAACAATTATAAATAAATTTATTTATTTATAAACAATTTTCTATATTTCTATTATTGGCCAATGTCTGAAGGCATAATCACACTTTGGGTGATGTTTATCATTAAGGATAGTAAATACAGATTCATTTTCAATTTATATTCTTGGTCATTCCAAATGTTTTGGCTGACCTCATGTCAGATTTCACATAATCTGATTATGTGAAAATGAAGCGTGACCTTGAATGGATGAAACATAATAAGAAGATGTTTTAATATTTAACAGTTTCTCTCTCACCCTAGAGGATTTAGTTGGGCACTGTTTTGGAGAATTTAGGTTTAGAAAAAAAGGCCATAGGGAGTTTAGTGACCTTGCTGAAGGTCAGCCTCTGGCTCCCTTCCCGAAACCTCCAGCTTTCACAATGGAAAGCATGCTTCTGTCTCTAACTCCTGCACTGCTCTTGCTAATCCCTAGTTATGGACGTCTAGTGACAAGGCAGCTAGTATGCTGGAAGTTGGCAGCCCTGAGATTTGGGCCTCGTTAAAGCTTTGTCGCTAGCTTACTCAAACAATTCCGCTTCTGTGAATCTCAGCTTTCTCAGGTGCAAAATAGAGGCCCCATTGAATTCCCAACCCTACCAGTCTGTAAAAAGTAGCTCAGGATAGCTGGCTTCCATAAATCCTGGGTTCGAATCCATGTAACATCTGTGTGGCCTTGAGTGAATTTCTTTACTTTAATGAGTCTTGTTTTCTGACTTATAAAATAAAAATACATTTAGTTTGTGAGGATGAGATGAGAGAGTATACATAAATCCAAAAACTAATATTTTTCTTTCTTTGTCTCTTCTACATGTGGTTCTCAAATTTTATATGGGAAATAAGAATTCTCTGGGGAATTTCCCCCCTCACTCCTCCTAACCTCCCCCTCCTGCCCCCATCTCTGTGATGCTAAAACGGTGGGTCTGGGGTTGAGGCCCGCGATCTGCATTTTTACCGGCTTCTGGGAGGTTGTTTTTGCTGAGAGCGCAGCACCAACCTTTGCATGTCTTCCTTCTGTCACCTTAAACAGGGAATCTTACACTTTGAAGAAACCAAAGGACTTGGACAGGTGAAGGCAAAGAAAACAAATGACCTGTGCTTCTGCAGTTTGAGCAGTCCCCAGGGAGGCTGCTCAGCATGCCGCCTACTTATGGGTCTAAGCAATCCTTTGCCAGCCCGGCCCAGCCCTGCTTTGCTGGAAAGTACTGCGCGGTCAGACCCTGTTTGTCAGCTCTCTGCTCTCCTCTCCCATGGCTCTGTTTTGACAGGTGTGCCGAGGCTGGCGCAGCAGATGCTGCCAGCTAAGTCCCTGCCAGGAAAGAGGAGCTGGGGGAAGGCCTGGAGGTTCTGCCCAGCCCCCTATCCTAGCCCTGCTGGAGGGGCAGTGAGCCTGCTGGGAAGGAATGATGAGGAGGCCAAGGGTTTTTAGAGCTGCTCAAGGACATGCCCTAGGCCTGTGGCCTCAGGGAAGTCCCTTGCTTTCTTATAAGAAGGCTCAGGAGCTCCTTCAAAGCTTTGCAAATCCAATGAGGATTAAAACACCCAACAGTGGAGGCCATGATTTTAATCCAGTAACTGCAATCCCACCAGCTATCATATCTCAGCCTGGGTTTAGGCTTCACTGCCTTGGCCCTGGCAAGTTCCAGGAAAGCCACCGAGCTGGGCAGGAGAAAGAACACTTGGTTAGAATTGCAGGACAGAGGAAGCAAGCACCTTCAGAAACTGAAGGTCAGAGAGGGGCAGTGCTGGGCCCACGGTCCCACAGCGGATGACGGTCCCAGAAGGGAAGAAGCACAACTTGCCTCCGTTCCATGTCCACGGAGGGTCCCCATCACGGAGCCCATCACGGAGCCCACCCCGAAGCCTCAGTCTGATGCAGCTGGATCCATTGCACCGTTTTTTTTTGTTTTTGTTTTTGTTTTTGTTTTTTTTACCATTTTCAGAACAACCTATTGACTTACAGCATTTGCTATAAGCTTTATGGTTCTTACTGCCCACCCTGCCGACCCCCATGGTCAGCTCTTGGGATTTTTAGCAGTACCTATAATGGTCCAAATGTTCTAAATGGTCACATTAGTACCAGGAGCTCTTCGAAGAGATGGGACAGAGAGAAGGATCAGGAGCTGCCCAATAGTCCTAACCAACAGCAAAGTGGCCTGAGGACTAGAGCTGTGACAAAACTGGAGACATGAGAAATTGCATTGACTAGGGACCAAGAGAGCTGAGTTCTAGTCTGGGATGGGCAGTAAGTCCCTCAGCTGCTTTCAGCCTTTGGTTTCGCACTTGGAAAGTAAAGTGGTTGAGCCTGATGGCGCCCCAGCTTGGTCCTGGCTCAAACCATGCAGGGAATGTGGGAGTGAGAGCCTGCAGGGGTGCCAGTTCTGGCTGCACTCCTGCCGAGGAAAGTGACAAGTGACACTGTAATTCCAGAAGCTCTGAATCCGGGTACTGAGGACCATCATAATGGCTGACGTTGATTGAATGTCAACCACTGCTAGGTTCTATGACTGAACTGTGTCCCCATAAAATCCATATATTCAGGACCTAAACCCCAATGCGATCTAAGATGGTGTCTTAGGAGGTAATAAAGGTGAAATGAAGTCGTAAGGGTGGAGCCCTAATCCAACAGGACTGCAGTTTTCTAAGAGGAGAGCTCGCTCGCTCTCCTCCCTCCCTCCCTCCCTCTCTCCCTCCTCCCCCCACCTCTTCCAACTACTTCCCCCAACTCTCTCTCCCAACCCTGTGAACATATGGCAAGAAGGCAGCCCTCTGCAAGCCAAGAAGAGCTGGCACCTTGATCTTGGACTTTCAGCCTCTGGAACGCTGAGAAAGTAAATTTCTTTTATTTGAGCCACCCAATCTGTGGCATTTTGTTATGATAGCCCAAGCTGAGTAAGACACTGGGGAGGTGGCCAAGAGAATCATCTCACTTCCCCCTCAGCAACCTCATGGGACAGGCTCAATGATAATTCCCTCTCACAGGGGAGGAGCAGAAGCACACAGAGGTTAACTCACACACGCTTGAGTTTCAATAGAAATACGTCCACAAATGATGTTATGTGACTGTGGGAAGTTGATTAGACTCTCCAAACCTCAGTTTCCCCATTTGTAAAGTGGGAATAATAATGAATAATAATAGTGCATATATACATGATGATGGATAGACGATAGATATGGAGATATATATATATATATAATGCATAAACTGTAGTGAGGATTAAATGAGTTAATATATGCACAGTGCTCAGAATGGTATTCCGTGGAACAGAAACACTTCCATCAGTGTTTCTTATTGTCGTTGTTACTCTTCTATTCCTGTACTGCCAGTTGCAGGTTTCATGTCCAGCTTTGCTCATGGTCACTCTTGCTCTTGTGCCTCTAATTTTACCACCTGACCCCTCTTCCTCTGCCTCTCCCTCTGTGGTCATAGCCCGCTGGATCAGGGAAGAGCCCTGACCCAAGGGGATGGCTATTAGATTGTCTTCCTGGGGTTGGGACCAGGGACCAAGGGTGTCTGAGGGCATTGCCGTGAAAGCAGGAACAAGGCGAGCTTTATTAATTCGGCAACAAGGCCCTAGGGCTTTGGGGTTAAAACGAGATTGGAAAATAAGACAGATCTGGACACCTGAGTGATATCTCCTACTTTCCCCTTTTGTCTCTAAGACAAGGAGATAAAACAGTTAAGAAGGAAGGCTTGACCGGCAACAAAAGGCCAGGCTCTGAAGGGTGCACAGGAAACAAGGGATAACTGGCTCTCCTGCGAATCAGCCAGCCTGCTTCAGGAAGCAGGGGTGTGCGAGGGAGCTCTGCCCCTGGGGGCCAGCTTTTAAGGGGCATCTCCTAGTCTGCTGGGGCTGCTCTAACACAATATCATAGACCAGGGGGCTTATAAACAACAGAAATGTATTCCTCATAGTTCTGGAGGCTGTGAACTCCTAGCAGAACTCAGTGTTTCTGGAGTGAGGGGCCAGGGGTTTAGACCCAGACTCCAAAGTGGGACTAAATATCTAAGGGACCGCTTGTCCACCAGTTCCTCTTCGAAGGCCAGTGAGGTGGAGCCCCTGAAGGCATCACGTCCCGCTTCGGGCAGAAAGGATCAGAAGACACCTCCCTTCTGGAAACAGCTCTTTACTGAGTCAGTAATAGTAAGTTGCATGATATCATATGTAGACAGGAGAATTACACGGAAGTGGGGGTGGGCAAGAGTACAAACCAGTTGCACATCTATTATGAGAAGGGGGGTGGCATTAGGCTATTGGAAGGGCAAGAGGGACTGGCCAGGTAGGGGAGGAGACAGCTCCATGCCCTCCCCTGGGTGGTCGGGCTCTGCTGGAACTGTAGGGTGACTTCACAGTGAGTTGAGCCTCTGGGCGGCCGTCCCCCTGCTGGGGAAACTGTCTGCCAGGGTTCGCAGGAAGTCGGAGGTGGGCAACAGGTGACCACATGAGCCTCTCGTGGGGGTTCTGGCCCTTCCCTCCTCATTGGCTGTGCTGCCCATGCAGAGAGGCCCCAGGCCATTCTGGGTCATGGCAGAGTGAGGTCCATGGGCTGCTGTGGGCAGGAGGGAGAGCTGCTCTGTGAACAGGGGTCAGTCCTCCCCCAGTCACCACAAAGGGGACCACCGCAGGAATGGAGAGCAAGGGGGACAGCTTCGTAGGCAGCCCTCCCCCACCCCTCCTCCAGTTTCCAGGTGCTAGGCACCATTTTGGCAGAATGCTCCAGGCCCTGGAGAGTGTCCCTGCTACTTGGATTACTTCTGAAATGCCCCTGAGAGGTGGAGGCAAGGACAAAGCAAATAATTTCCTGGAGGCGTGAAAAAAACATGGCTGAGTTCCTGGGGGCACAGTGCCCAGGGCCAGAGAATGCTGGCCTCAGTGGACGCCTCCGTCCTGTGCAAGGCAGGGCAGGTCCCGGGACTCTGCTCCCATAGGTACAGGGAGGGTCTGGCAGGTGCCAATTCCACTCTGTCCCGAGAGTTGGCACCACAGTCCTAAGCCAAGGTTTTCCTGGGTCTTTTCAGCCACTGGGAGCCCAGGAAACTGCTGGGTGGGCTGATGGGTGTGAAGACACTGGAAACACCGAATTGGTCACCAATTCAGAGATAGATTCAAGACCGTCCTCCCGAGGTAGCCACCCCCCTGGCAGGCTCAGTCACAGGAGAGGGGGGTCTTCTTCTGCTCTCTCCTCCTGCCCCACCGGAGAAACCCACTTGGCCTCCCTGGCCAGCAGGGAAATGCATGTGTGCACATGTGCGAGTACGTGTATATGTGTGTGTGTGTGTGTGTGTGTGTGAGAGAGAGAGAGAGAGAGAGAGAGAGAGAGAGAGAGAGAGAGAGAAAGGCTGCTTTCTGTGGTACCGTCAATACTGGGGAACCCATATGTGCAGGGGCAGGTCTGGGGACAACCCCCTTTGGGGTCACAGGACCGCAACTGTCAGTAGATGTGGCCTTCTTGAGGCAGGCTGTGCCCGGAGCCCGCTTCCTGGCATTCGGTAGCAGTGTCTGGGCCTGGGGCCCTCCTCAGTAATGGCTCTGGCTTCCTGGTGGGCCCGGGGGCCCGGGGAGGCCAGGGGGACCCTGGATCCCTGGTTCACCCTTAAGCCCCATGGGCCCCCGCTGACCTGGTGAACCGGACTTCCCAGCGATCCCCGGTTTTCCCTGAGGCCCTGAGGGCCCTGGAGACCCCGGGGGGCCCTCTGGCCCGGGGGGCCCCACATCCCCTTTGGGGCCTGGCTGTCCTCTCAGGCCTCCAGTTCCAAAGCTGCCCTTCGAGCCTTTGATGCCTGGGAGGCCTCGCAGGCCTACCGGCCCCCTCTCTCCCACAGGTCCAGTGTCCCCGGGCTGTCCCTGGGTACCCTGGGGTCCCGGGGGCCCCAAACTGCCAAGGTCTCCTTTTGGTCCTCTGCTGCCAACAGGCCCTTTCACGCCCACATCTCCCTTGAGTCCTCTTGGTCCTGGAGGGCCAGGGGCACCTGGTTGGAGAGAAAAGGGGGACAGGTCAGTCCACACGGGGCGGGTCTCACGAGACTTTCTCATGAGGTGGGTGCAGCGCACTGGGTACTGTGTCACCCGAGGGTCTGACAGATGCAAATCCCAGGTCTGACAACCACAGGTTTTTGGAGGTTTTACCTGTTACTTGACTTCTCTAAGTCGGCTTTACCATCCGTGCAAGAAGAAGAATACTCACAGATTCTGAGATAACACACATAAGTGTCCTTCATGAGGCCCGATGCATGGTGGGCACTCATTGTTTTGACTTCAGGGCTTGTCCATGATTCCACTGATGCACTCAAGTTGGGGACTGAGAGCTGGACAGCTCTGGGGGAAGGCCAAGCCTGTCCAAGATTGTCTGCAAGATTGTCTGTCCTGTTCCAGAGGCTGGCCTGGACTTCTATACCTCCTTGTGGTCTTTGTTTGCTGTATTCACTACTACCACTCCCTGTTCCCTAATCCCAACTCCAGGCTTTTGCTCAGGACCTGTTAGGAATCTGGGACGAGGAATGAAGTCAGATGACATAGAGGAGAAGGCCAGGAAAGTGAGGCATGAAAGGTAGATGCCTCTCAGTGTGAGTGAGTAGACATAGCATCAGCTCAGAGCAAGGGCAGCTCCTCCAGGAAGGCCACCCTGACCACTCCAGCCTCTTCTCCGAGCTCTTGGGACTACTGCTTTCTGAATCTTTTAGTTTAGAAAGATAAGTCACAGTAGAGAGAAGGCAAACCTTTGGCGTCTATCTGTGGACCCTACTAGACTGTGGGACCCCAAGAAGATAGTCAGGGCCACAGCTCACATCCCCTACCTGGGGCTGGCACACAGCAAGAAGAACTCAGCACACACCTGAACAAGGTGATTCACCAAACAGCTGTGGACCCCTGCTCCTGCCTGGCTCTGGCCTTGGGCCTGGGGGAGATGCCAAGATGAAGACATGGCCCTTCCTCGAAGAGCCCAGTCTAGTGCCCAAGCCAGGGGTCAAATCGCCTGAACATCCTTATGGCTGTGTAGGCCTGCAAGTCACCAAAGCTCAGAGCTGTGCCAACCCTGAGGACACAGAGCAGAGCGTGGCTGTCACTCTGCCCAGGGCACATCAGAATGCCTGGGAGCACAGAGGAACGAGAACCATCTGGCTTTGTGAGGACAGCAGTTGTGGAGAACAGCTTTAGTCCCCACAGGGCCAGGGCACGGAGAAGGCCTGTCTTTCTTCAGTGGTCTCGGCAAGGGGTGACTGGGTAGGGGTGGTGGGGACAGTGAACCCCAGGGCTGGCCTGGGAGACGAAGTCCAGTGCCTGCAGTCAGCTCTCTCTGAGAACTCTGCAGTTACATCACCCCCTTGGCAAGAAAATCCTAGAGTTTTTGAGCTGGGTGGGAGACGGTCCAATTCCTTCATTTCACAGAGGAGGCAACGAAAGCCTAGAGAGGTGAAGTGATATCCCCGGGGGTGCCTGAGCGGAAACCAGAACCAAGGTGGCCTCTTAAAGAGAAGGGGTCCTGTATGCTGGGAGCTGAGACCCCGCCCCCAGTGGCCCTGATCCAGGCCCGTATCAGGACCCTTCCTGAGCAGATGCAGACACCACTGCTGATCAGCCTGGCTGCGGCTGCCTACCTGCTGCCCCCGCCCTCTCCCACTCCCCACCCCTACCCTTCCCCCTCTCATCTCCTTTCCAGAGTGTTTCTAAGTGGAACAGTGTCCGTGAATACCATCTTATTATGAGCTCAACTGGAAACCGGAGCCCAGAAAGAGTTAGCCGCACCAGGGCCAATAAAAACCTTCCAGCCATTCCCTGCCACCGCCTGCCATGCCCACCTCCCACACACAGTGGGAATGTGACCTTGCGAGGGCTCAGACCACGTGGCTTGCCAGCAGCACAGGCTGGGACTCCGTCATCAGGCTGGCTGGGGGCAGGGGTGGGACGGGCTGGGGGCAGGGGAGGGGTGCGCTGGGAGCAGGAGTGGGGCTGGCTGGGAGCAGGGGTGGGGCTGGTTGGCAGTAGCACTGCTCTGGCCTGGGAGCAGCCTGAGGTGGGACCTGCCCTTTGGATGCAGCAAGCACCACCCTGCCCCCATCCCCACAACAAGGCAGCCAGAACTACACAGAACAATATAGGTACGGGGAAATGCCTGCATAAGGACTGTACCCCCAGCCTAGCAGGACGGCCCTGTCTTCACCCCAACTCTACCCTTGGCACCTGGTCCAGCTGAGGCTGGTACAAGCAGAGCCGTTCGGAGGTGGAGCAGCCCGGAAGGCTGTGAGGGCAGACCCGAGTCAGAGGGCCAGGGAAGGACGATAGGCAAGTCCCTGCGCATTGGAGCTCAGGGCCTCATCTATAATTGAGAGTTGCATTCGACACTGCCTCAGGGCTCTGTAGCTCCACGACCTCCCCTGCTCCTGCCTCTGTCCCTGCTACTGCTTCGGGCTCATTCTCTGCCTGCCCTAGAAGTTGGTTCCCAGGGCTTATCCCCAGCTCCCTGATTTTTCTCTCTCTCTTACAACCCCTTCTGTGGCTTCTTCAATCCCCATCTCCAGCCTCAACTCAGGAAGAGAAGTCTTATTTTGACAAGAATGCCCTGCTCTACCCAGCACCCCCGTACAGCCGGAGCCTCCTAAGTCTCCCCAGGGTCCCATTCCTTCCCATGCCACCATTTTTGGCAAACATCCCCCTTCCCTGGCCTCGGGGACACAGAGCCAGCTGCAAGGATTTCTAAGGGTCTCTATGCCAACAGTGGGGGAGAACCAGCAGAGGGGAGAGGCCTTCTCTCCTGCTCCTCTCCACCAGTCCCCTAGGCCTCTCTTTCTGGAGACACGCTCGGCATCTTCCCTGGTTGGGGAAAGCTGGGTGCCCACATGCTCAGAGTGAACGCTTGTGCAGAAGCCTGGGGCACACTGCCCATCCCATTCCCCCAGGAGCTGCCGCATGCAGCGTAAGTAGAAGGAGGACCCCCATCACAGCTGCCAGCGCTGACCCTGTCTCTGAGAACCAAGACAGAGGTCCCAGGCAGTGGCCTTGAGGACATCAAAGAGACTGGCTTCATCTGGAGCTACTGACAGGTGCCTGAGCTGCAGACTTGCCCCCTCGCTGCCCGAGTCATGCGTGAGCGGTGGATGGAGCCCGCATCGTGTCAGTGCGGCCATGACAGCCCCGTGGCATTCAGCCTCCGGCTTGCTCTCTAACTTCTCCGTGACCTGCCTCCTCTTGGCGAAGGGAAGGGCAATGACAGTGGTGAACATTTGTCCACTGAGTCTCTACTGTGTCCCCAGCATTGCACGCTGAGATCGTTGCCCCATTTTACGGATGAGAAACTTGTCCAAGATCACCAACCAGTAAGGGCCAGACACAGGATCCAAACCCAGGCCTGAGAAATGCTGAAATCCATGCTCCTTTCCCCCTCAGCCTGCTGCCTGTGCTCCTCACGACACGGTGGCCGGGGCTCCTGACCCAGCCATCAACCCCCAGGCTCCCATCCTCCTAATGCCTGGGCCTCCTGCCCTGGTGCTGCCTGAGGGGAGGGAGGGTCCTCACAGAGCAACGAGGGGGTAACCAGGATTGTGTTCCTCAGGTGAGCCAAGCCTCCTGGGCCAGCCTTGAATCATGCGGTCAGAGAGGGGAGAGCTGGCAGAACTTGGGTCTAGCTGGGGAGGAAGTCAACAGCCTTAGTTTAGCAGTTACCATAGGGGACAGGAATGTGGACAAAGGCTGACCGGGGCACCGTCCAGGACAGGGTGCCCCTGACACAGCTCGGAATAAGATCTTGGTATCAGCAGAGCTGAACGGCACAGGAAGAGAAGGCTACGTGCTGCTTGGAGCCGTGGGGGGACATTTCAGGCCAAGGAGGCCACTCGAGCAGCGGTGGCTGAGGTGTGGAGTTGGGAGAGGGGAGCAGGGCCCTCTGGAGTCCTGGGGAGGCTCATAATTACTCAGGAAGCCGGAGGCTGTCATTAGGCCATTCCAGCCCATTAGGGCAAAGCCACAACTGACTGCATGTCTGGGACAAGTAGGTGGTCTGCTCCTGGTCTGTACTGGGAACAGGGAGGGGGCAGGGAGATGAGCAGGAGGACCAAGTCACTCGTGGCACCAACACTCCCCATTCAGGGGCAGGGGGTGCATGGGTAGCAGGGGCCCACTGTCCACCTCATAGCCCAAAGCAACAGGCCAGCTTACAAGGAGAGAGGGACATAGAGACAGAAGGGGAGCCCCTCGAGAAACTGGGCTAAACTTCGGGGGAACCAGGTTTGCGTCCTTGCTCTGGTATTAACATGTTAGGTGGCTGGGTAAGTCTTTGTTCCTCTTTGGACCTCAGGTTTCCCTTGATTCAATGACAATATTGTCCTAGGTCAGGGACTCTCAATCCTGGCTGTTGTCACCTGAGAAGCACTGAAAGAATGCCAGTGGACTTCCACTTCTGCCTAAAAAGGACCAGTTTGTAATAGATTAAACCTCTCACCAAGTACAAGCAGAATCATTAGATAAAATATCAAGACAACTTCCGAAGGCTTTAGAGACAGGTTAAGGGCCAGAATTCCAGGGACTCGCTGAAGTAAGCCTGACGTTCTTTGCTACGTTTCCTCGCAAGGCAAGCGTTGCTTAGTAACGCATTTGGGCAGAGAGGCTGAGAAGCCAAACAGAAGGCTGCAGCTGTCGAGCGGAGAGGCTGAGTAGAGCCTTCAGCAGCTTTACTGGGGCTGGAGTTCGGGGAGGCCAAGGTTCTGGGTCAAGTTTCAGGAGAAAAGGAAATTGTGTATTTGCTATAAGAACCATAGGGCAGAGGAGCTGAGCAGAGCATTCAGCTCATCCAGTCTTGTGGTGCTGGGGAGATGATAATTAGAGTTCAAGGCCGACAAAGTGGCAGGGTCCTTACATGCCCTAGAAGTAAGAGTATATCAGAAATAGGCCAAGTGTCACGGTGAGGTCTCCTGCAGACGCCGACAGAAGCTTGCGTGGTCATCCTTTTCATCAACCACCCTTGCAGCGCAGTAACAGCAAGCCTACTGATCCTCCACTGTCAAATGGACACAGTATAGCATACAGGTGATCAGGCCTGAGCAGGCCCTGAAGGCACAACAAGTAAGTTACCTAAAGTGGCCCAAATGCCCGTGATCCCCACTCCTGTGACACTGCCTTCTCTCTCCCAGCCTGCAGGCATCACTTGAAAGTGGGCAGCTGCCGCATTATAATCTCCTTCTGGGACATCCCCAAAGGACCTTAGTGAAGAGAAATCTTCCTAGAGGGCTGTTCTGTTTGCACGTTCTCTCCATGTGTATGTGGCTTCCTCCTGGGACTCTCGTTTCCTCTCACATCCCAAAGCTGTGCATGTGAGGTCTAAATTGTCCCCGTCTGAGTGAGTGTGGGTGTGTATGAGCACACCCTGTGACAGAAGGGCGTCCTGTCCAGGGGGGGTGTCCGCCTTGCACCCTGAGCTGCTGGAAGAGGCTCCAGCCACCCGCCAACTCTGAACTAGAATAATTGGCTTGGAAAATCATTCTCTGACTTGTTTTTATTCATCTTTTTTTTTTTTTAAGGTAAGTATAGCTCACATTTATTTCAATGTTTAATATTAGAAATATTTTGGGCTTTTATTTAAAAGTCTGGTGATGTTTTCATGACCAGAAATATGCTGTAGGAACTTAAGACTTGTTGGTATTGATTAGCCTATCATAAAATTGGTTTGGTTGTACGTCGATTTGCTTAAAGTCACAGTTTATAAATACTTATTGATGCCATAAAGTGAAGACTTAATGTAAACCAATTCATAGGCTGTGGATAATGGTTTAGCTAGATGGTCAGGGACTTGCAAAGAACACAATTAGAAAATTGGTTACAAAGAAATCCGGAGAAGATGTATGTGTATAGTCCTTTTTGAATAGGCAAAAATAAAACGTGAAGATATTTGTGTCTTGTGTGAATGCTCACCACAGGGTGACCTCAGCAGAGGAGGATTTTAACAATCAAGTGGATGGAATGATCTGTTTTGTGGATTCCAGTCAGCCTTTTCCCCAGCCACCCTCATCATCACCAAACAAAGTTGGCCAAGGCAGCAGGGATGGAGGTTATGCATGGGGTCTGCAATGCAGACTTCTAGTCACCAAGGCTGACCTGGATAGAGCCACTGCTAAGAGCCTAACCTGTCAACAGCAGAGACCAACAGTGAATCCCTGATCTGGCACCAATCCCTACGGAGATCAGCCAGCTGATCTCCTGGTGGCAGGTTGATTATACTGGATAACCTCTATCATGGAAGGGTCAGTGTGCTGTTCTTATTGGAAGAGACATTTACTGTGGATATGAATATGCCTTTCCTGCACGCGTGCTTCTGCCAAAAACACCCTCCAGGTACTTACACAATTGATTACCCACAACCATAATATTGCACACAGCATTGCTTTTGATCAAGAAACTCACTTCACAGCAAATTAGTGGAGCAACTGGGCCCACGATCATGAGGTTTACAGGTGTTACCATGTTCTTCACTATCTTGAAGCAGCTGACTTATTGGAAGGGTGGAGTGGCCTTCTGAAGACTCAGTTACAGTGCCAGTCAGGTGGCAATAACTTTCAGGGCTGTACACACTCTAAGTCAGCATCCAGCATATGAGGCTGTTCCCCTGAGGGGTAGGATTCGTGGGTCCAGGGAGCAGGGGTGGAGATGAAGTGGCACCACTCACTGTTATCCCTAATGACCCACTAGCAAAACTTTGCTTCTTGTTCCCACAACCTTATGCTCTGCTGGTTTAGAGATCTTAGTTTCAAAGGGAGGAATATTTACACCAAGAGATTCAACAATGATTCTACTGAACCGGAAGCTATGACTGCTGCCCAGACAGTTTGGGCTCTTTATGCCTCTGAATTAACAGGTAAAGGAGTTACTGTGCCGCCTGGGGTGACTGATCCTGACGAGCAAGGAGAAATTGGACTGCTATTCCACAGTGGAGGTAAGGAAGACGATGTCTGGAATACGGGTGATCACGTAATACCGTGCCCTGTGATGAAGGTCAGTGGAAAACCACAATAACCCAGTCCAGGCAGGACAACTAATGGCCCTTCAGGAATGAAGGTTTGGGTCACCCTACCAGGTAGAGAATTGTAACCAGTTGAGTTGCTTACTGAGGGCAAAGGGAATATGGAATGGGTAATGGAAAAGGTAGTTATAAATACCAGCTGTGCACACACGACCTGTTGCAGAAATGAGGACATTGGAATGATGGACATCTGAAGGGCAGATGGTTGAGAGAAGGTTGAGAGAAGGTGAGAAGATAGGAAACAAGAGGTTCCAAAAGATGGGGTCTGCCTAGTTCTTTCTGTGGAGCCAAGTAAACAAATCCATGTATAAAAATTCCAGGTCTGTGTGACAGGCAAAGTTAGCAGCCATAACACCTTTATAAAAGGCTTGTGTTAACGCTGCCAGTTGCCTTAGACATTTGCTACAGGATTGTAGAAACCCACTGGGATTTTTGCCTAAAACCAGGTCCTCCTGGGTCTGGCAAGATGACCCGGGCCCTCTGGGAGCTGTGCAGCAGCCCAGCCTGGATCTGGTTCTCACCTCGCAGGATGGTGACGTTGCGCAGGATTTCTCCATGCTGCGTGTCCACGGCCTTCATCTCCTCCACGATCATAGACAGGTTGCGGACGTTGAAGTCCAGCTGGGCACTGAGGAGGCTGAACCGCTCCCGGAGCAGGTCCGTGGTGCCCAGCATGAGGGAGACGGACTTGTTCAGGTAGTAGAGCTCCTCGGCGTGGGTGTGGAAGCCCAGCGTGCAGGACAGCCGCACGTCGTCCAGGTACTTGAGCATGCTGTGCACGTGGTTGTCGGTGGCATTGATGTTGGTGAAGATGGTGCCAATCTCGATCTCGTGAGAAGCCATACGTCCTTCCAGCGTCTCAAACCGCTCCACGGTGCGGTTCTGGGCATAGCGGGTATGGTACTGCAGGTCGTGCATGTTCTCCTCGTGGTCGTCCAGGAAGGACGAGATGTTATCCAGCTGCAGCTGTAAGCCCATGACCTGCATCACCAGGTCATGCATGCTCTCGGAATTCTGGCTGATGCGCTGTGACGAGGCCCCCAGGGTGGCCTGGATGTTCTTGACCATGTCTCCAGTCTTGGCCGAGGTGGTGCGCAGGCTGCTAAAGAGCCGGGTGTAGTTCTGCCAGTCGGTGACAATCTTCTGGAGGGTCAGGGTCTCCTCGTCCGTCTTCCGCCGGATCCCGTGCATCCACTCTGAAGTCTGCCCTATGGTGAAGTTCATCTGGTGCACTGCAGCCTTGACGTTGTAGCACTCCTGGGTGAGGTCCTTCAGGGAGAGGTCCAGGCCGGCCGTGGTGGCCTGCCAGCCTCTCACCTGGGCCAAGAAGAAGCCCAGAGACTGGTTGACCTGGTGGACAGAGAAGGAGGAGTTGCCCATCTCCTGGGAAATCTGACTGCTTGTGGTGGAGAGCAGTTCATGGGTCTGAGAGGTCTGGTCCAGCTGGACCTCCTGAGCCAGAAGCATCTTCTGAATTCCCTCTAGCTCCTCCTGCAGTTTTCTGATCTCTTGCCCCAGCTGCCCGGCCTCATGGCAGAAAGAGCAGTTGTTCGGGGCTTTCAGATCTTCAGGAGAAAAGGACAACATTTTGAGTTGCTGAAGGGTCATGGGATAAAAGTTACTTCATTAAAGTAAATATTTCAGAGTATATTTGGCAAGTGATCTCCTATTCCCTCTTCCTTTTTTAAGTCCTGCTATGAAATCCTTTTTGGAAAAGCCTTGCCATGTCTATGAAATCTTATTTTGATCAAATTTCTTTACTATGACCTAAAATGTATGATTTAGAATATTTTCTCCATCTCACCACCATATCTCGAGAACATGTCTTCCTAACTTTTCTGAGGTTGCCAAGAACCTCCCATTTATATTTTATTTTACAATTTCTCCAAATATTTTTATGTTTATCTTATTTAATCCTCTCACAATAAACTGTGGAGGAGATGATGCAGGAATATTTTTCCTGTGACTGATGAGGAACGAGGCACAGAGAAGGGGCTTGTTGGTGGCAGAACGGGACTTGTTCTTCTCATCAGAGCAGACCTCTTCTAACCCCTACTCTTGTGGCTCTTCTGTCTCATTCTCAGCATGAGGATGTCCCTTATTAAAGCAGGAGATAAAGAGCATCATGAATTTGCACACTTAAAGCAGGGATAAGGAAAGGGCTGACTTAGTTAGAGGCTTTGGAAGGTCTTAAAAATAATTTCAGATGCTTGAGGATATTTGGGGAATAGACTGGATTTGGCTTCCTTCTCTAACCTGTGGGCTCTGGCTAGGTCTGTACCGCAAACAGAACCCCCAGCCCCAGTCCTGGGGGTGTCCCAGGGCAGCAGCCCTCTTGGAATGGATGGTTTTCCAGCTAGACAGAAAGTCATGGCTATTCTTCCCTTGTGCCTAGAAGGTTGGTGAAGGCTGCCCTGCTCCGGGGTACCAAGTTACAGAAAGCACATGGCATGGCAGGGTGAACCGTTGCCACACCCTAATTAATACTGGTCTTCCATCAGAGTCATTAGCACATCTGGAACTGGACACTTACCCAGTCCTTGGAGATTTTCCTGCATAGACACAAGTTTCTTGTCATAAATGGCCTGGGCCAGGGAGATGTCTTCTGAGAGAGAGTCCACTTTCCTGAAAACTGTAGGGCAAATGCAGATGAGAAACTGAGACAGGGTGTTAGCCCAGAGAAAGGCCTTTTTATCAACTCCTCTGCAACAACTATTCACCCTTCTTCTATGGGGCTTCCCAGTGGTGGTGAGGAAAGATTCTTCTTATGGCCAGAGTTTGTCACACATCCCTTAAAAATACATGTCTATGTAACTATCTATTCAGATAGACAGACATATATGTCTCTTTATATACCTTCCTTAAGTGTATATATGTATACATATATTTGTGCATATAATGTATAATACTTATAATTACACATGTATATATGTAACCATATGTATATATTATATATATATTATATATATGATGCTATATATCTATAATATATATGTAATTCCAACTCCTCCACCCCAGATTTTAGAACTAGGACCTGACCAAGGAATAGAATAGGACAAATTATCAAAAAAACATAAAAAGAAAAAAAAATTATTCTTATTCCTACCACTGAGAGATAACTCCCATCATCTCTGGGTATCTCTTATAAGCTTATTTCTGCAACCACCCTATAGCTACATAGATACATACTTTTTTAGGAAACAATGACGACAGAAAATTGGGATGTTCTGAATATCTCATTTCTTTTATTTTGCTTTATTAGTATCACTTCATGAACATTTTCCTATTGAGGTTTAAATCACTTATCTCTAGTGTCTAGTCCATTGGGGCAAACAAACTTACTGCTTCCCTTTGTAAAGAAATTAGGATTTTAAAAATCTGAAGCGAAGAATAAAATGGAATTGGAGTGAGAAGCTGTCAAATTTGTTTTCATCAGTTTACGATAAGCTGCTACAGTCCAGAAGGCAGAAGTTACCTGCATTTGATATTATGCCATCACCTGGGTCATCTACCCCCACCCCTCATAAAACTGTAGTGTGTAAGAAAACCACCAAACGTCAGCTCCCAGGGCCTCACCTGCGGGACTCTGGGACTTAGTAGGTCTGAGTGAGACACAGGAATCTGCATTTTAACAAATACTGAGGGTGATCTTGACTCAAGTAGGCATCCAACCTTATTAAGAAACAGTCACAAAGGCAATGAAAGGGGCTTAGAAATTGCCCAGTTCAGTGACTTCAACCCCGAATGTACAACAGAATCATCTAAAGGTCTTAAAACTACTGAACTAATTCCATGATCCGGGGTGAGACCCCGGCATTCTTATTTGTTAAAGCTCCCAGGTGATTCTAACATGGAGCTGAAGCTGAGAACCGCTGATCGGGTCCCAGCCTCTCACTGTACCACGGGAAAACGGAGGTCCTGACAGTGCCCTGCTCAGGGCCACCCTGCCAATTACTGGCCAGAAATTAGGGGCCGGTCTTTGCAATTTGAATTAGGCATCGAGATTCCCTGGCCAAAAAGATGCTGGATCTGGGCCTTGCCACAGAGATCTGTGTCTGTGTCTGTGTTGGGGGGTTTGGTGCAGGACCCCTGATTAGATACGTCTCTGCAGCCCCAGTCGGGGCGGGAGGGTAAGCCCTGCCCTAGCCAGACGCTGCTGGGAGACTGCACTCACCCAGAGAGGCCAGCACGGCCACAGCCACCAGGAGCAGGGCCAGGAAGAGGTAAAGAATCCGCACGGAGGTGTGCAGAGACAGGTTCTTCTGGCAGCGGCTGCAGCGAGGGCCTAGCCGGCCTGTGAGGGGACAAAAAAGGACAGCGGCTGAGGCTGCAGCTGCAAGATCAGCCCCGCGTTCCTGCGCTGGCCTTTCTCGTCAAGTTTCCTGTTCTCGAGCTTTATTCTCTCCCTCTCTCACTGCCTTCCCTCTAGGTCCCTGAGTTTTTGGAAATATAAGAGACCAGAATCGGGGTCTTCAAAGGACACTCATCATTCTCTTTATGTCATCATCATTCAGCCGGGGCCACGAGGAGACACTTCGTCCCGATACACTGGCCTTACCGATGGATGACCTCTGCAACATGAGGCAGCCAGCCTCATTTCACCACCGGGTGACCAATTCATCCTGGTCTGCCTAGGACTTCCCCAGTTTGCCTAAGACATTCCCCGTTTCAGTCGTGAAAGTCTCATTGTCATGTGAACTTCTCAATATGAGGCAAGCTAGGATGGTTTTTTAAGACTGAAAGTCATAAACCCTGAGAAACTCTTAAGTCCAAGGTACACCAGAAGGTTGGTCACCAGTCCTTGAACTTCACAGATAACCAGCAGTTTTCCTGGAAACCAAATCAATGGTTCCAGTCCACCCGTTGGTCACTGGTAAGGAGGAGGGAGGGAATGCAGTACTCCAGGCTACTCTGGCAGGTGGCCAGTGCCCAGTGGGAATGCGGTGATGCCCCCAGCTATGAAATTTCTAAAGTGAGTTCAATTTCAGCTGCACATTATGAGTACCAGGAATGTTTAAAAGTCCTGATACTCCTTTCAAACTCCAGACCAAAACATCAGCATTTCTGAGGGTTGGTCTCAGGTACCCCTGGATGATTACAATGTGTAGCCAAGGCTCAAAACAGCTGCACCGATCTGTACTGAAATCCACCAGGAAACCCTGCTCCACATAACAGTTCAGATTAACCAAATGCCACGCTGGGCCTGAGAAGCATAAGCCACTCAACTGGCATGAAATACAATGAAGGGGACAGTTCTGGGCCAGCTAGAAAACAGGCCCTAGGGGAGATGGCAGAGATCCCTGACAGGTCTCACAAAGAGCCCTGGAGACAAGTGGCACTTGTGTCAACCTGATTTCATCTGTATTGTATAACCCAGGCCCATGCCACTCTGCTTTTCTACCCTCAAGGAAGCAGTGGAGGAAAGGACAGCCAGGATTTTAAAGCCATGTAGAGAGGCGAGTCAGCAGCCTGAGGATGAGAGAAAGGAGGGATTCTCAGCCCAGAGAGGGGATCACAGGGTGGCCCGCAGAGTCCTTACCCTCCTGTGTGCACGGGAAAGATGGCATATCCTCGTCACCAGCCAGCTCCTCTTCCGTAACACACAACGCATCTCCGTCGCCGCCAGTCGACCTCACTGTGATGGAGCCAAGTGCTGTCAGAAGCCACACTGGAACCCCGTGTCATGTCCAACCCTCTCCAGCTGCCCCATTCATTAACAGTCCCCACACCCTGCGTCCACCCCCCTCCCACCCCTGGGTGCATTTTAGCCCACTTGAGCTTCAGGTGACCTAATGGTGAGCAGAGAAAAGGAAGACAGAGGTAAGAATCGAGTGGCTGAGGAACTGGTATGTCTCAACACCGCTGGGTAAGATTTCATCATCTCCCACAGCTGGAAAAGACACACAGGCCAGCTCAGCTGCCTACTCTATATGTGTCTTGCTCAGACCTCTTGGGTGGCTTGATCTGGCTCAGCGTACTTCCATTCCCTGACACGTGGATCTTCCCCTTTGTCTCACACCCTCTCCCCCTTTTTTCAAGGAGAAGACTACCTGGGCTGAGATGCAAAACCTTCTACCCTTCTATGGCTGCTGGCCAATCATAGGACAACTGTGACCAATCAGAAAAGACTGAGACCAAAAAAACCCAACTGGAATGGCTGTCCTAGGGTGATGCAGTGTGGCAGGGCCCGGGGCAACGCCTTCTAGGGCTGGGGCTTTATGCTGAGGGTCTTCGGTCCAGCTGCCCTCTTGTGCCGTTCAACCTGGTCTTTCCTGTACTCAGGACTCTAGGTTCCTGACATGGAGCCTCTGCATTTGTTGACCCATCCAGTTTCACTACTAATTTGTTTTTGTTTTTTGTTTTGCTTGATCCTTGGGGATATCCTCTGTTTTCTTTTTAATTTTAGGTATGCATTTGGCAGTTTGCTTGTAGTTTATCTAGTACTTAAACTTTATAGTCCTAGGATATTTTAAGTCAGTAACAGCTGGAAGCAGAAGCTCCACGTTTTCCTTTCCTTTGTTCCCTTTTTAAATGCCCTGAAGGGCTGGGTCTTGCCTCTAGGCATCCTTTACGACCACCCTATAAACTTTACAATCTAAAAAGACTGAGCGCAGAAAAGTTAAGAATGTTGCTTAACAGCATCCGGAATATGAGGCGAGCTCAGAACTCCCTACCACCTCCTCAAGAGTAATGAGCAAAGGTTCTACAAACGTTAAGGAGCAGGGCAGAAATGAAGGGGGCCAGGCCCGTGGCTGAGGGTGTGATGGAGCCTCAGGGGCTCTGACAATGACCTGGAAGCAGCCTGAGCAGCACCTGGGACCTTATTTTCCAAATGCTGTGACCACTGGGGCCAAAAGCCAGAGTGGGCAAGGAACACTCGGTAGTGAAGGCAGCCCTACATGGCCTCTACATGGCCCATGGGGGCAAAACTGTGTGTGACCCCAAATTAAAGATGACACGATCCCTGCCGTGAATGTCTTCTGCTTGTTCTCCAGGCCGTGGCTCCTATGTCCCTTTCTCAGCAGTCTTCCCAGACAGGACTCAGTTCCTTGTTATGTCTACTTCCATGTGCTCTGTATTTTTCCTTTGTAGAATGCAGTACACCTGTTGTTATTTATTCGACAGCTCTATTCCCCAGTGTTTAAGATCTATGTTCAGGGAATGTGTGTACCTTGTCTGCTTTATCCAAAGCTGCTAGCACCGTGGTTGGCAACAGAGAAATGCTCAACCAACACAACTGTGAATGAATCTATGAGTGACTTCATATTATGCTTTCTGGAAGCGGGTCTATGGCTGCATATGGAATCACTGGGGAGCCTGGTTAAGAGACCAGTGTCAGCGCCCCACTCTCAGGGAGTCTGAGTTAATTTGGGGGATGGTAGAGGCCTGGGCTCACAACCATTATTCCGTTTGATTCCTACAACTAGTCTGGTAAATGGACAGGGTGAGAAACCATGCTTTATAGTAAGGAAGCTGAGTTGGGGGAAGAGGGTTAACTTTTAAAGTCTGGCTAAAGTCACAGAACCAGCCAGTGGCAAAGCCTCCTGAATCCTGGTTGAGTAAGCCTCTTCCTGACAGAGCTGGTGTGTTCTCATGGGGGGTGTGTGTGTGTGTGTGTGTGTGCGCGCGCACGCGTGCGTGCACTTAGGAGTGGGGTGTGTATAGTGGCAGAAGGATGGCTGACATGGCAGTCACCATGATCCCTTTTATATGTCTCCTGAGAAATCCGCCTTTTCTGGACTGCTTCCTGTCTGAGGCTGCTACCCAATCATCAATGTCCAAAAATTGACAGGGTGACTTTGCTTGGGAGGGTCCCAGGATCACCACCCACTCTCATAAGCTGGCGAGGCCGATTAGGATTCCTTGGTGCCTTTCCTGCTCGCCCTGACTAGCCAGGCCTTCTCACCCCCAGATGATCTCAGCCAGAACCACACTGCCGCTGTTGGATTTACTGCCCTCCCAACCCCTTGGGGAGGTGTTCCTTCCATTCTCTGGAGCACAAACATCTTCTAGGCCTTCCTGCCATGTTTCTCACTTCTCCCCACCCCTCGATGGTGCTTCTCTACCCTCCCTTGTGACTAGGCCTCCTCCCTGTTCTGGCTGCAGGGCTGATTTCATCACTTCACTGTTTATAGCCTTTGCAGGAAATCTGGGAAGACTTAAATCAAGCAAGGCTGACACCAACCTTCAGCAAACATTCCCTCAAAAAGCACACAACTTTGTCATAACTTTCCTCTCCCATCGAGAGCTCCCCCAAATTGGCAATCATTAGCAAGTGGGAACTAATAAAGACCCTGTTCCGGTACTTTGCAGAGCAGCCCATAGGAAGGGAAATGACAGCTGCCAGCATGGATCTTGGCCCTCTCTACATGAGGAGCTCACAAGTACTTGGCTCTATTCCCTTTGCTGACATCTCAGCTCCATAACTCACAGCCTTCCCCAATCCCCAAACAGTTCTCTTTTCTTTCTAATCCCTTGGACTTCCTGTTCAAGGGGGCTGAACCATGGACCTCGGGGACCCCTAATTTACCTATGTCTGGAATGCTATAGAAATTCTCTACTTTTGCTTGGTTCATTTTAATGAGAATACAATCCAAAGCATTTGTGAGGCTTTCATAAGCCAAGTCCTTTGCAGATACGAGCTCATTATATTCACATTACCCCCAAATTGTTCCGGTCAGCGGATGGAAGCAGCAGCAGACATAAAGAAGTGAGAAAAGCTTGGCTTGAAGCACAGAGACTACGATTGATTAGAAGATGATTGATTAGACAGGAATCTGTAGCCTGGCTCCCCTTATAGTGGGCCAAGCCGGGTTGACAGAAACAGGAAAAGAATGTTCCTCCCCTTCTCCATCTCCCATGCTTGCCTCTTCCCACGCCTAGTGGGGCAATCTGACTTAGTGTGGGGTGCCCAGCTTTCTGAAGTGTACTCAGAGTTAGGTGCCGGAAGGGAATTTGTAGGTCACAGAACCCACCTGTCAGGTTACAAAGGCTCAGAGGGGTTAAATGACCTGATGGCTAGTTAGTGACAGCTAGTCCCTAAACATCCAGGTATCTGAAGCAAGACCCAAACGCACATACGGAGTGCTTGGAGAGTTGGCATACACATCTCAGAGAGGTCAGAGGCTGGGCGAAGCCTTTTCCATCTGGGCCTGACATCTATGTACATGTCTGGCCTCCCAGAAGTTTTTCATCTCCTCAGAGTCAGGAAATCTTCCCTCAGCACAGGGCTGGTCACACAGTGGGCGTTCACAATAGATGGGTTTATAGACCCTTGGAGAAGGGCTGCATCTCAGTTAATTGTTAACTTCTGCTGCTTCAATTAAGGGCTCATTTTTATTCAAAAATAAAGATGAATTACTTAAAATGTGGTTTCAATATGGTTTGTTCTTACAGTTCTCCATGGCTAGGGAGTGCTGATGCATTGAAGATGCAAAGGCTTAAAGCAGTAGAGATTTAAAATGACACACAGAGGCCAATCGTCTGAACCAAAAAGGAATGAACTGGCGGAGGTGGGGGTGCAGCAAAATTTAAGATCTGCTTCTCCTTCCTTTGTCAGAACTTGAACAAGAGATATGATATTCCTCTCCTAAAGTTAAAAAGCTTTTCTTATGTTTCATGGGGGAGGGGTATTTTCTTCCATCATGTCCCAGTTTTATGGCTCTCCGAAATAAGGCATTGGTTCTTCCCTGTGTCACGCATACATTATCCATGGATAACTGAGGAGCACCTGAGTATCAAATATTATGGGTTGCCAGGTGTCTGGAGTGGTTAGAGAAGTTGCCACATTGTAGGCTCTGGGTATTTGATGGGAAGCTAAGCGTCCAGGAAGGTAGAAATAGCCTCTGTTGCCGCCTCTCTTTCTCTCTTTTTTCTTTTTTCATTTTGCTGACCTTGGATAAAGGCTATTGTGACAGGAGGGGGTGAGCTTGGGAGAGGACACTGGAGAAGATACGGTAATGCCTGGACCTAGAAGTCATTAGGAAAGCCCCTTTCTCGGGACAAGGTCAGGACAAGCTTGGGACAGCATGCATGCTGCTCTGGGTAGCAAATATCTAAACTCCTTAAGCCAGCGTCTGCTTCTTCCATTTTAAAGGCCCCAGGGGACTGGCGCTGTAACGAGGGAGCATCCTGGTCCCTGTACTAAAGAAGCCAGGCCCATGAATGACGACCAAAGGTGCAGCCAGGTCCCACTTTGTCTATTGATCTCTACCCAAATTACAGGCAGTATGTTTAAAAAGAAATCAAACAGCCTTTGCAACCCGTGCCGTAAGCTCGGACTCACGAAGCGGTGGCAACCACTGGAGATTTGAAAGCGCCTCTGTTCCCTTCATACCTAAGGCCCTAATATCCAACTCAAACACCAGGAGAAACCACAGGAGAAACTTTTTTTTTGTTGTTGTTGTTGTTTTTAAATCTCTGCTCCCGCAGAGGCTTGTGGAAGGTGCACGTGCTGGCACACCGAAACGCGTGACTGCTGACTCCGCGGGCGCCGAGCTCGGTTCGCTTCCTCTGGAGGTGGAAAACAGCCTGGACCTGTCAACCAGCTGCTAACTCAGCTGTGGTCACCGACCCCAGCTTTTTTTTCTGGTTGACCAAAAATGTAGAGTCGATTCGCTCTTCAGCCTTCCTGTAGTCTTCCATCAGAGTCAGCAAGGGGAAAGAGATTCGAGGAATCGAATAAAAGGTCTTTCTTTGGGAACTTCAAGGAACATAGTTTGATGATTATCTTCTACAGAGTTCACAGAGTGGGTTTTTCAAAACAGCCAATTGGGTCAAGAAAAATAAAGATTTGAGAGTCTTCTCAGGAGCCAATGCCATATTTAAAATTACAGAATAGCCATAGTCTTAGGCTGGAGAATGCTATAATTAAGGTCGCAAAATTGTTTTCATTAGAACCCTCCCGCCAGGACCCCCTCCCTGAGACTTCCTTCGCGGATGTGTCTAAATTTGGATGGGAATCAGCCTGCCTGGCTCTTCCCTGGATTCTCGCGCCCGACAAGTTGTCACGATCGGTTTCCCTGAACACGCATCCCCCTTCTGCGCCTTCATTCTTCATTCTGCACTTGAGGCTCTGGAACAGGCATTTCCTCTCCCCCCGTTACCTCTTTCCGAAGGCCCCAAGCCAGCCCACAGCCCTCTCAGCATCTGCTGCCTTCCACCATGCTCCCAGTAACCGCAGAGCTGGTGGGAAAACTCCCCCTTTAGCCTAAGCCCTCTTTATCCTAAATAGCTTTCCTCCCCTTTCTTGCCCTCTGCACTTCTAACTGTGCACTCTTGGCATTTGGGTGGCACGGTTCTTCATTAGACAGGATCTTCCCACGCTGTGCAGACATTTGGCACTCTGGCCCACTAAATGCCAGTAGCAGCCCCTGGTCCTTGTGTGGTAACTCCAAACGTCTACCCCGTTTCTACACATCCCTTCAAGAGGTGGTATAGCCTCTATTGAGAAGAGTAGCCAGGCTATTCGCTCAATACAACAGCCCCCAACCTTCCCCCCATCACATATTTACTGGTCACTTCTGTGTAGAGAGCAACTCTTCTACGCCCCCTGAACCCCACAAATCCAGGGGGGATGGGAAGGGTGGGTATCAGCTTCTTAATGTCTGTTGTCACCTCTGAGCCTTCAAACCCCACACTCACCACTTGAAGTCCTTGCTATCTCTTACACGGAACACCCCGCTCCCCTTCTCTGAGCTTCATGTGCAAAAATAGTGGGAACACCACCTACTTCACAGAGCTGTTGGGAAAATTCAAGGAGGTGATATATGAAAAGTACCAGGCGCATAGTAAACACTTGAGAAATGATAGTAGCAGTCATTTTTATCAGGACTATTTTTCTATCCTACTGGAAGTGCTGCTGTCATTTCTCTCCCTTTCCCAATGCCTGTCACTCTCGGGAACAATGTCCAATTTTTTGATCAAGTAAGTGTGGAAAATGCTACCTACTCTGTCACCATCTTAGAATCTCATATTAACATACTAAAAAAATGTTAGTCCTGCAAAAATATGAAGCCCATTTCAATCTGTGTCTAATTTTATGTTTCTCAAACTTGTTTGACCATAGAACTTCCTGCCATTCTTGAAAACAAAGTCTCCATGGAATCCCACGGGAATGGGATTGAGAGATGCATGCACTGCAGGGAGCACTGCTCTGGAAAAGTGCCTCGCTGGACTAGATGATTTCTTCCTCCTGTCTCCTGCCATCAGCTTTAATGGGGGCAACATTTATGCTGCAAGCCCGCTGGCCCTCTGGACTTCAGGGCCCCTGGATCTGAACTGTAGGTGTCATCTCCTCGTTGGCTGTAGCTCAGGCTGCCCTCCGTCTGTCTGTCCATCTGCAGCATAAAGCTTACTGCTGTCGCATCTGTGAGATCTGAAGCTCCTTTCTCAAGGCTCTCCCACGGTTTTTCCTAATCCCTGCTGCACTAGCCTTTACACTCCTTACTTCACCCAGGCTATCAGCCTAGCTAGCGCCGGGATCAGCTTCAGCTTCCCGGAGCCTTTAGCTTTCTCTCCTGCCCTTCCGTCCTCGGCCTGTTTTCTCTGCTTTACGCTGGGGGAACCCAGCCGGGTGGGAGCATGTCAGAGAAAGGTGTGGGTTTGGCCCCAGTCAAGTCCTGCTATCTGGACCCTCACTCTCTACTTCTCCCCTTCTCATCCTACCCTGTTCTCCGAAGAGGAGCTTACCTCCACCCTTTCTGAAAAGACCAGAAATGGAGAGGAGAAAATTCCAAGAAGGAGGTCAACGACATCCACAAAGGCACATGGGTAGATCTGAAGCATAGGCACAGGGAAGCCTCATGTCAGAGAAGTTTCAGAATGAGGGACTTAGGTAGTTAAAGTAAGAAGCGGGACCGGGCACGAAGGTCTTTTCAAGGTGGGGTTGGCCCGCGCTCACTGGAAGGTAGAGAGAAAGAGAGAAGGGGAAAAGTAGAGGTTAGGTTTAAGCTCTTCACGTTCCCCTAACTCTCTCCCGCTGTTACACCTCAAAGCCTGTCTAGGAGTGGGTGTGCAGAAGGGTCTGCCCAGGGACCTGGAGCATGGTGTGGCACCCTACCTCCACACTGCAAATGAGCGCGTGCAGCTACTACTCCCTTCCTGGATTTCTTTCCTCAGGGGATATACATGCAAGTAAGTAAAGATGGATGTGTAAAGATTATCACTGCAGACCACAATAAACCTGAGGCAAAATGTAAATAACTCAAATGCCCATAGATGAGTGATTGGTTAAATAAATTATTGTAAAGTTGCACTATGGAATATTACATAACCATTTAAAAATTAATGCAGATCTATATTTATTGCCCAGGAAAGATATCTATGCTTGTGGAATTTTAAAAAACACATATACAGAATAACAGGGATAGTATAATCTTACATATGCGAAAAAAATCTGTGTGCAAATATACACAGCAGGATTTCTGGAAGAGAGCTCCTACAGACCTTGTTAGTTACCTCTGAGGGCTAGGAGTTCACGTGAGTGCTATTTTTCCTTTTCTGAATTTTTGAAAAATTTTCATAATGAATATGTGTCATAAAAAAGATTAAATGCAACTAGTAATACAAAACATCTGTCCATATCCTTCAATCTGGTCCACGTAAAGAGAGCGAGCCTTCCTGCTCGCCATGGCAAAGCTCACCCACTCCTGCCTCCTATGTCACTGGGTCTCCACATCCTTTCTCTTCTCTTCCTCTGTACCTTCCAATGAGCGCAGGCCAAGCCCACCTTGAAAAGCCCCTCATGCCCGGCCCTGCTTCTGACTTTAACTACCTAGGCCCCTCATTCTGAAACGTCTTTGACACGAGGCCTCCCTGCGCCTTCGCTTCAAAGCTACCCGTCCGCCTCCCAGCTCGTGCAGCCCGGCTTCCTCCCGATCAGAGGATCCCGTGCTGGCTCTGCTGACTAACAACAGTCTGCTCTGCTGATGGTGTTGACCTTCTCCTTGGAACTTTCTCCTCTCAGTTTCCATGACAGTACCGTCATACTTCTCTGCCCGAGTCCCTGACCACTCCTCTTGGCTCCTTCACAAGCTCATTTTCTTCCTCTCATTCTCTAAAAGCAGAAATTTCCCAAAGTCTCCAGGGAGGAGTAGCAACCAGGCTGTCTCCTGGACAAACCCTTCCAGGGCCTCTCCAATGTCAACAGGACACAGTTGGAAGTCGCTAGCATGGCACTCAAGGCCTCCTGGTCTTGTGACTTCCTGGGTTTCTCAACCAGTTCTCAACCCAGGTAAACATCTACCCATCACCTCTAATCACACTCACCCAATGACACAATGGCCAGCTTTTACCAAGACAATTCTGTCTCTCCTCACTGTCCCTTGAATGACCCGATCCAAATCTTGCCCACCCTTCAACTCCTCTCTACGCTCCTCCTGAATGACCCAACTTGAAATGCTCTCTTCATCTCTGGCGATTCCTATCGAATCTGCCACATACACCACTCATTGGTTCATTTGCATTATCTCCCTTGATTATTTCATTTTCTTCTTAAGAGGGTGTATGTCTTATCTCTGCTTGAGGGCGGGAACCATTTTTGCTAACCTTTAAACTAGCAAGTTTCCCCCTCAAAAAGCATGCTTGCTCACTAAAAAGTGTGGGCCAACATCCCAGAATAACCAATATTTTAGCTTGGGTTCAGGTAGATGTGAAGGTATCTCATCTGAGCCTTGAAGGAAGTGTCTGCGAGTCTCCATCTAAAGATGTTCAGGACACTGCTGGAGAGATGGGACCACAGCTCAGAGGAGTAAATGTGGTACCATCTGCTTATCCCAGTGCCAAATCTCTGAGACTGTTCAAGGAATGGGTGCCCAGTAAGAACCAAGGAGCCCACAGCTGAAACCATAGATGCCTCCAGAAGAGGAGCAGCAAAGGAGGAGAGATGGGAAAAGAACCAATACCACCCCGAACAGCCTCCTGGGGGCCTCTCATATGACACCACTTTTAGTCTTTTTAAAATGATTTGGGCACAAATCTTAAGTGTCCTAGCAAAGGGCAAGTCCTTGAGAGAAAGAACAGTGTCTGGGCTCTTCTTTGCATCTTTCTCAGACATTAGACATACATGGATATACCAGCCCTGGCACTTGGCAGGTGGTCAATAAATGTGTGTTAACTAGATAAATCTTCACTGAATACCTATGTTAGGTTCTAGGGCTACCACGGTGTGATTCTTGCCTTTAAGAATTTCAGACAAGTGTGGGGCTCAGATGTACCCATAATGTGTGTGAACAAATGTAGTGGACAGCTCCTATGTGCCAGGCATTGCGTGGAAGTAAGATAGCAAGGAAGCAGACAGGGTCCCCACGCTCATGAAATTCATATCCTAATACTACCCTATGGCTTAGTCTGGGGGAAAATTTTGAGCACACGCATTCGTGTGTGTGTGTGTGTATGTTGTGTATGTAGAAAATCTTGGTAGATGGATGACAGATAGACAGATGATATATGATAGACAGACAGACAGATAGATATAGATATCACAGAAGGAAAAACAAGAGTTGAATCTTAGAGCTGGAAAGAACCTCAAAGATCACCCAGTCTACTTGCAGGTGAGGAGACTGAGGGCCAGGGAGTATCAATGACTTCATCGTAATTATATAGTTATGAAGCTAGTCTGTGACAGGGCGAGGCCTATCCTTGGGCTTTGGTGCTCACAAAATACACACACACTAAATTAAACATGATTATACATGGGCAGTGTATATATGAGTGGCAGTCTGTCATGCTGCTTGCCATACTTGCCAATTCTAACACCCAACGCAGCTGCCTGTACTTTATGAAAACTGCCAAGCTATCCACCAACATCTACTGAGAAGCAGAATTCTTTTCCTTCCTCTCAAATTAGCTATGGGATATGAGTCTTCAATTGTTAAAATTATGCCAACTGGACGGCAAGATGACCAGTATGTTTCCACGGTGCGTGCGTGCGTGTGTGTGTGTGTGATAGAGAGAGAGAGAGAGAGAGAGAGAGAGAGAGAGAGAGAGAGAGGAAGGGAGGGAGGGAGAGAGTGGGCATGAGCACGTGAGTGTGTGTGTGAGTGTTTAGAGCTGATTTCCAACATCTGAGTTCCTCCCAACCCCACCCCTGCCCCAGTTCAGGCCATTTAGTGTCTCTTTATACCTTTGTCACATCAGGTCCATTTTTTCTAGTCTCAAGCTCCTTCAGTGCCCCAAACTCTGGACTGGAGGTCAGGCTTTTAAAGGGGACCCAGTCTGTCTGCTCAGGAGTGGATATAATCTTCCCCTACTGAGCTGTGAGAGGTGAATTTTCCTGTTGTATTCTTCAGACCCCTTCTCTCCCTGCCCAACTTTTGCCCACGGGATGTGGGCACTGTTCTCTGATTCTGTGGTGAGGGGCTGTTCTTCTCACGCTTGGGGAACAGTGGAGTGTGGCCCTGCTCTGTCTGTGGCAGCTGAGGACAAGTCTCCAAGGGGCAAAGTGTGGCCTGCTTCCAATCAGCTCACCACCAAGGCACTTCCACTCCCCAAGTGGTACTCAGGCCCAGAGCTCCTAGGCTGAGTCACAGTGCATCGGAGCAGGATAAGCCTCAGGGACACCCAGGAAGAGAATGGGACCCAAAGAGGAAAACAATGTGACTAGAAGAACCTCATGCACAGCCAGGACTAAAGTCCACACCTTTGACTCTCAAACCAGCCATCTTCGCTGTGAACCAGCCTGCCTGGGGAGGAGGGCCTCGTGTAGCTGGGAGGGATCCCACTGCAGGACCATCTCATTGGAGGTGTAGAAACAACCCCACAGGTGGCTCATAATGGCTCAGACAAGCCAGTGGGAAGCTCCCAGGTGAGACTGTCACCAAGGGGCTAGTGGCAGGTGTGTGCCCCTCAGGTGTGAGAGGGGCTGCACCTGGGGCCAGGTGCCAGCTTGCATCAAAAACTGAAGCTGTCTGGGATGCCTGGCCGGCAGGCGGGCAGGAGGAGCCTCGAGGCAGAACCACCTTGGCTGGCAGGGTTGGCCCTGGCACCTGGCCGCTGGCGGCAGTGCTCCTCAGAGAATGTGTTTTCTTGTCTAAGTACTGTCCCCACCAGTGCCCCTCTCCCCCTAAAACATAACATCACCGTGTTTTGCTTTGAGTGGGGATGGTGAATCTTTGCCAACAGATGTAATTCTTAGATTGGTGAGACCCTGGAGGAGAGTGTGAAGACAGCTTCCCCTCCGGGAAGGGCTGCTCTGGAAGGGGCCCCCTGCTCTGCAGGGCACTTTTCTTTTTCCATGTGAGTGAAAAAAAAATCCTGATTCTTCACACACTCCACAGATGCCAAAGGGCAAATATTTGCTGTCTGCCCTGCCTTTTCCATCACGGGCAGAGGTGGCGGCACTTCCTGGCTCCCAGAGAAGGTTGTGGGGGGGACCCTGCAAGAAAGTGCCCTGGGCATCAACCCTCGCCTTCCCCCGCAGCTCTGCAGCCTGGACCCCTGGGATGTTATGGGAGAACACAGGGAGGTTTCTCCAAGACTGGAGGAAAAATACACAGGAGCTGCCCTGAGGCCTCAGTGGGCAGGAATTTGGCTCCACTGGCGGTGAGACTGTTGGGTGAGAGCAAGGAAAGGAAATGAGAGGCGCAGGCCTGGGGCTTCCTCCCGGGATGCACAGCCTCCCAGCCAGCAGGCCAGGAGGACCCTGAGACCCGATGACGTGATGACACATTTAGCTGGTTCTCCTCAGGTCCTCCTCTGAATATTCAGTCACACCGGCTGTTTTCTCCACGCAGAAAGGCAGAATTGCCTCGCTGAGTTTCAGAAAGGTGTCATGCGTTCCTGACTCCCTCTTCCTTGGAGCTGGATGTCTGCTCCATTTCCAAGGATTTCGGCCCTGCACTATATTTTCTCTTACAGTGTTTGTCTGGAGTGGTGGAGCCAAACCACTCAGAATGTGCAGCGTCTCAGCATCATCATTTAGACTGAGAGCAGTGTGGGCCCCAGGCCTGTGGTGAGATGTGGTCTAAGACCTTTCCGGAGGCTTCTGGGTAATGACCTGCCCCCAGCCAATCGACTGGGGAGGGTACAGCTCCATAGATGTGGTAGCTGGGAGCAGAAACTCATACGTGAGCCTCCTCCCTGTTGCCACGCAAACTCCCTGGGGTTGATTATAACTTGCTTGCCTCATCCCAGACAGCCCAAGACATGGTGAGGCCATCAGGAAGGATAGAGGGGCCAGAGGCCAGAAAAAAGGAAACGGCGAGAGGCAGGGGTCTATCAGCGAGCAGTCTGGCCTGGAAGCCTTGGGCTCCGGTCCCCGTGACAGCTGTGAATCTTAAGCAAGGCCCTTCCCGTGTGCATAAGACCTGTAACATGACTTGCAGTGCCAAGTGCTAAATGAAAGCATGGGGGTGGGGGAACCCTTGTTAAGAAATTATTAAGAATTTCAAGACGACGACAGCAGAGCATGAACCTAATGCGAGGCATTCCAAGAGTGTGGCCCTGTGGGAATGGACAGGTTACATACCATGAAGCCGGTCCCACCTGTTTGGGCCTCCGTTTCCCCAACTGTACAACATGGAGGTTGTATTCAGTCAGAGGTAGTAAGGTTCTCAGGCCCTTATATGTAAGAGACAGACAGAGCTGCTTCTTCAACACCACCTGAGAGAATAGTTTCAATCCCTGCAGTTGATGCCAAAGGTTCTTTTCACTTTCAACATTCAGTAAGTCAGAGGTAGTAAGGTTCTCACTGCTAGGAGCACAAGCATCGCCCTGCGTGCTATGAAAGGATATTGAAAAGCACAGGAAACAGCATGGAAAAACATGAAAGATTCCCTGTCCCATAGCCTGCCTCTCCCTTAGCCTGAAAACGAACATGAAGCCCAGCAGCGCTCTTTCCCAGGCCTGGAGACAGCCAGGCCCAGGTGCGAGCACCTGGGACCAAGTCTGGTTCTGGTTTCCATCCCAAGGGCCATCATCCTGATGACCCACACTGTCTTGGGGACAGCTCAGGCCTGGACCATGGGTCTTCCCCCAGCTGCTCTGTCCCCAGAAGGTCAGAGGGCAGCGTGGGTCTGCCAGGGTTCAGAGGTTGGAAAGGGCAGGGCCGGGGGGTGAGGGACCCAGACACAGCCGGTCTCTCCTGAGGAGGGGGCTGAATTCCCTGAAGGCGAACCCTAGGCCAGGCCCCTGCGCAGAAGGCTAGGTGGGGGCTGCAGGAGCCTCTGAGATGTGTCGGCTGATAGGGGTTTACACTCTAGAAGGTTGGGCTGCTCACACCTTTCTGCGCTGGCTAGTTAAAGGGACCAGAAACTTCTCTGGAATTTAAAGTCGTTGTCAGGGCTAGAGCAATGAGCGGTGAGAACGGGGCTGTGGGAACTCTCTCCAGGCTCCCCCGCTCTCCTTCCTCTAGACTTTCAGGGCTTCACGCTGTCCCCCCGAATACACTCCGCAGGAGGGTGGGTCGGAGAGGCGGGGAGAAGACCCCTGAAATCCTGCCGGGAGGAAGTCTCCCCTCCTAACCCCCGTCTGCGGGGAGAGGAGTCCCCCACCACCCCGGACAGGGTGGGGGGGACCCCACAGGGTCTCGCTTGAGAGCTCGCGAGCGCGGGGCTTACCTTTCATGGTCCCTCGTGCCGGGGCCTCAGGAGGCCCCCGCTGCGGGCGTCCAGGACGCGGGGGGACCGGGGTGAAGCCGGCGGCTCCTCGCGGGGCGCCCGATCGCCGCTCACGCGCCGCCCGCGGGAGCTGGGCCGGGTGCCGGAGTCCTGCAGTAGCGCCGGGCCGCGGGGGCGGCGCGCCCAGGGGAGGGTCCTCGGGGTCGCAGCCTTGGGGCGCCGCGCCCGCCGCCCATCCCGCCGCCCGCGCGCTCCCCGCTGGAGGCCGGGGAGCTGAGCGGCCGCCCGCCCGCGCCCCGCGCTCCCGCCCTCGCTCCCTCCCTCCTCGTCACTCCTTGGGCCCCGGCCCAGATCAACTTCCTTGGTATTTTCAAAACTGCCGCGGCCAGGCCTCTTTGTGCCGCCGCGTGTCCCCACGCCCGCGTCCGCGAGCGCCCCCCACTACCCGGCGGAGGGCGCAGAACCCGCCGGCCGGGCGCCCGGGGCAGCGCGCAGCGAAGGCGCCCCTCGAGCATTGGCTCGGCCAGGGCGGGCCGCCGGGTGCCTCGGGCCCCCGGAGGTTTGCGCTGGTCTTTTTTTCTCACCCTTCTAAGGGGTGAGGGACTGGGAGCAAGAAGGATGTAGGCCTAGCCCTTACCGCCCGGATTTGCCTGGGACTGTCCCTGTTTTAGAAAAATCCCTCCCTAATCCTCAAAGCCCCCCAGTCCCTGGCACACTGTGACGGCTGGTCACCTCTAGTTCTGTGACTTAGGTGAGTGACATTGGGCAGCCTCTTCATGTCTCCCTCCAAACCTTGGTGTCCTACATGAAATAACTGGGCTCCCAGCACTCCCAAATTCTGTGATTTTGTTCCTGGAGGGGCCTCTGGTGTAAACAGTCACATCTGAGGGAAACTGACCTCAAGCAAGGAGTTGTGACTTTTGTCAGATCTCCTCTGAGATCTTCATATGTCATTCTGCATTGATGGTATGTAGTCACTCCTCTGACCTTTAACTTCCCTAGTTAAAGGTTATGATTACCTGAAGCAAGCCCCGTTCACTGTTTCTGTGCATCTAGGTTAACACACCTTCGAAATGCTGCTTTTTCAGATCCCTCAGAAAACCGCCCTCAATAGAACACATAATCTTGTTGACTATCCTGTAATCCAATCCCCACCTTACTTTTCCCCATCTTCCTTATATTCCCTCTTGAATTCCAAATGTATAAAAGAAACTGAGAGCTCATTCTCCAGAGCATTTGAGAGCTTGCTTCCCAGCAATTGTCATCAGTGGGGCTCAAATAAACTCTTATAAAAACTCTTAACATGTTTGGGCATTTCTTACATGAACAAGAAGGATGTTGCCTACCTGGCATCATGAGGTTCTCCTGGAGACTTGAATCTGGTTTCTGAGCTGGCCATGTGAGCTCCAGTCTCCTGGGACTGTGGCGTGGATCAGGAGAGCTGCTTTGTAAACACCAGGGAGATATTCACATCAAAGGAAACTTTACCTAGGTAGTTGTTATCTGTGTATTAACTTATTTAATCTTCACAGCAGCCCTATGAAATAAGCACCATTTTAGTCCTTGATTTTCAGAGGAGCAAAGGGAGACACGGGGAGGTTAAATAATATGTTATTAAGTGAAGATCTTGGGATTTGAATCCATGTAGGCCAATTCCAGCACCTGTGGGCTTGGTCACGGTTCACTACACTACCTTTCATGGAAGGTACTCAAATATTTGTTGACAGAAAGAAAAAATACATGACCCTTGGTTTTCTTCATGCTTTCTTTAGTTGGCTAGATCCAAGATGTATGAGAAAAAGGGCCTAAGCCTTATGTGAGGGAGTACCTTCTCCCACCCCCTGCCCCTTTGGGATTGGAAGATATATCTACCATGGTTTTGCTATGATAATGCAGATATGTCAGCAAAGAAATGAAAGATACCAGTGTCTGGTTGCAGGTGAGCAGAGCTGGACTCCAGCCCTGTAGAGGTTCAGAGGATGAGCACCAGTTCCAAAAGGACTCTGGGAGAGGGAACCCAGTACTGTGGAGTGGCTGGGAAGAGCTGTCCTAGTTGGCAGACACAAGGGACCAAAGCACCAGAATAGTTCAGAGCAGGAAGAAGACAGAAAGAGGAGAGTAAAGGATGATTACAGATCACAGATCAAGAAAGGAGGAGACAGGATTTCCTAGAGATAATATAAGTCATTGGGTAGGAGCTTTCAGCTGTAGTTTCTATCAAGCAATTCTATCAACAACCAAAGGGATAGATCTGGGGTCAGCTGGATTCATTGCCTCTGAAAGACCAAATTATCAGGTTATTAGGATACTGCCCAGCTGGGACTATAGCACAGAGGTGCAGCACCAGATAGAGTGGGTTTTGGGTAGGATGGGGTAAGGGGAATGGCTTATAGTTTTTAACTTGAGCTGGGGTGGGGGTGGGTTGGGGGCAGTTGATTGAGGCCATACCTATGTTAAGTCAAAGGAAATAGCTGCAGAGCAGAGGTCATTTAGAGAGGAAAAACAAAATCACTAATGGTGCCCCAGACTTTCCTTTCTCTTTTCTACTTCAGGCAAAAAACACCTACCTTTTTCTAAAGGTCAATTCCCTCACCTATGCCTTTGCTTTCCTACCCAACCCATGCTCTTTTCCAGCATTAGAATATTACTTCCACTTTTCCTTCTTAGAATGTAGCTTTAGCCCACAGTGCTCACTGAAATGGCTCCCTTTCTCCTAGTTTACAAATATGATAGCTTTTCCAAAATCTGTACCCTATTCAACCATTTTGTAGATTTAACGCTGTACCAGTCATCATTCTCCAGAGAAACAGAACCAATAACCGTCAGGCTGTAAACCCAGGGAAGAGTGGGTGTCACAGGTCAAGTTCAAAGGCAATCTACTGGCAGAATGCATTCTTTCTCTGGGGAGGTCAGTCTTTTTTTCTATTAAGGTCTTCACCTGATTGGACAAGACCCACCACATAAAAGAGGGTAATCTACTTGACTTAAAGTCTACTGATTTAAATGTTAATCACTTCCTAAAAATAAAAATACAACACCTTCACATATAAAAACATCTAGAATAATGTTTGACTAAATGTCTGGGCACCATGGCCCAGCCAAATTGACACAAAAAATTAACCATCACAAATACAATTGGCTACTCCTTCTTGAATCCCTCTTATCCCTTAATTTATCTGATTCTACATACTGTTTCTCCTTCTAAATGTCTTTGCCTTCTTTTTTTCAAATTGTTTCTCCTATTCAGTATATTTTCTAAATATAGGCATTTCCTACCCTTATATTAATTAGTCAAAGTAACATTGCAGTGGCAATAATTCCTACATCCCACTATCTTCATATAATTAAGTTTATTTCTCACGCACATTTCAATCTAATGTGAGATGGGCAGTTCTCTTCCAAATTGTGACCTTCTACCTTGTATTACCACTATCTTCAGCACATGGCTTTAAGGTTGCTGCAAAACAAAAGAGAGAATGAATCGAGCTTTGAATCCAAAGCTCCATGGCTTTCCCTGTGGTTCTGTCTTTTCCATCAGGTCTGGAAGTGGTTCCAATCTCAAATGGAGAAGCATAGATCAAATCATCACAACAAAAATTCGCATCTGGAAAATGAAAGAATGAAAGACACAGGGTAACTATTGGTCTGTGGAGATTTTAAGACCCTTTAGATAATGTGAAGGCCCCTGCTGAGCAAAGAGCTTCAGCTTTCCAGCCTCTAATATCAGGTTCCTCACTTTCTGCTCCCAGATTGCTAAGCTCTGCTGCATATTTTCATTTTCATTACATTGGCATCTCATTTCAAGATAACAATTTCTATAGTAGTTAGAGCAAGTAGCACTAGCTCTAACAGATAAATGCAAGAGTCTAAGGATGGAACGATAATAGTTTACTTCTCATTCATATCACATTCATTGCAGATTGGGTGTTTCTCTTACAAATGTTGACTTGGGGACTCAAGCTGCTCATTCCCTGTGATGCCACCATCTTCAACAAGTAGCCTCTAAGGTTATTGTGGAAGGTAAATAGAGATTGGAAGATTTTGGGTTGGAAAATAACATGAGAGAGGCTAAACGAGGTATATAATGGCTACTAACCACACCCCATTGGCCAGAACTCAGTAACATGGCCCTAAACAAAGGCAATAGGCCTTAGCTGGGTTATCATGAGGAAAGAGAGAAACATGGATGCTGATGAGCCCTGACGTTCCTTAATAAACCTTTCCCCAACCCAGACCTTTGCAAGGGTTTTCACCCTTTTTCCCTCACAAAGCTCTATAATGGCATGGATTCAAACTCCATGCAGTTTTACTGCCTTGCTAATGCTAGTGTTTCACTCAAATAATCAATCTTTTGGAAACTAAATAGCAAACATTTTTGGAAGGCAGCTATGCTCACCACAGTACCACCAACACTCCGCAGGAGCGAAATAGTTTTGAAAAGACATAAATAGCAAGCCTAGGGTATTTCATAGCAGTTTCCAGCAAAGTTGGCCATAAAGGAAAATTTAAATTCCATTTTCCTATTAGCTTCTATTTAAAATAAGTAATAGGATTCCCTAGGGAAAAATTCATCAACATTCTCAATTGTATACATTTGTCCAAAGAAGTTTTGGCTAATTCTCTGAAATATGTAATATTGTCACAGTTCTTAAGTTTCTTATCTTCTATTGCATCTTCCCAGAAATTCTTCTGAGATCTCTCCCATGTCTATAGATTCTTGTCTCACTTTACATTTACCAATGCCGAAATTTAAAAAAAAATTTATGAGTTTATTTGAGCCAACCTGATGATATTTGCTGAGGAGCAAGTTTGCAAATGCTCCCCCAACACTGGAATTTTTGAGTACAGTAGTCCACCCTTAACCGTGAGGGATGTTTTCTAAGACCCCCCCAGCGAACACCTGAAACCATGGATAATACTGAACACTATATATATTATCTTTATTTCTATACAAACATATCTAAGATAAAGTTTAATTTATAAATTAGGCTCAGGAAGAGATTAACAACAATAACTAATAAAATAGAACAATTGTAACAATCTATTGACATAAAAGTTATGTGAATGTGGCCACTTTCTCTCAGATTACCATATTGTACTGTACATACAGTATGGATATGCTGGACAGAGAGAAGATTCATGTCCCAGGCAGGACGGAGCAGGAGAGTGTGCGATTTTATCATGCTGATCAGAACAAAGTGCAATTTAAAACTTATTAATTAGTTATTTCTGAAAATTTTTGGTTAATATTTTTGAACCGTGTTTGATCATATGTAACTGAATCCAAAGAAAGTGAAGTTGTGAATAAGAGGGCACTACTGAATCAGTGACCAAGAGGTGCCTTGTAATACCACTTTTTACCAGTGGGTGATGCTATATAATATGAATTTTTCTAACCTGAAAAATCCTTAAAAGGGGCTTCATGATGTCAAATTAATGCCTTATTTTATAAACTCATCAAGGGTAAAGTTCTGAGAAAAGCAGTTTAATTAAATAGGATGCTTCAGAGCTTGTACAAACCTTCCAGATTATTATAATGAGCATAGACAAACTGCTTAGATTATTCATCTGAATCAATTATAAATGCAGGAAGAAAGTGTCTGAATTCATTTGGGGTTGGTTGTAAATGAAAAAAGAAGAAACCTTAATGATCTGTAGGGAGGAGAAGCCTATTTTAGATAAACCATCCACTGGACAATGAAAAGGGCTCCCTATAAGAATCCCACAATTTAGATGACTACAAATAGCACTAGAAAAATTCCTGTATCCGGGTGTCCAGGAACTCTACATATTAAAATGGACAGATCAGAGGTGAAGGGACAAGAATGCTTTTGTGGAAGATCTTCTCAAAGGATTTGGTACATAGGAATTTCTTTATATTAGACTTTCAAGAGGCTGGGCTTTTAAAGTGATAAGAGGGGTCTCAATGAAAATTTCTATCTATACTCTGGATGGAGACCCAGGAGGCAAACTTATTTCTTTGTTTTTCATTCAAAACTGGAAGAACACAATTCAGAACCATCTTGACAGCTGTCTGCAGTGCATTTATAAGATAAAATTCAAGAGAAATAAACTTAAACCTTGCATTTAGATTCGCCATCATTTGCCCTGGCAATGGATAAGGTTTGGTAATCCAGAGAAAAAGACCAAGTGTGGCTTTCATTCATTTATTAAACAAATACATAGACAGGAGCTGTACCAGTGCTGGGGACATGTTCTCTATCCTCATATTAATATAGTTTTGATGCAAATCAAAAATAGGGTGAGACTACTAAAAATAAATATATGAGATCTTAGATTGCACTAATGGAAAAATTAATTTGGGTAGTTTAACAAGTAGTTATTAAGCACCTACTGCATGCCAGGCCATGTCTTAGAGAATGGGAACATGAAGCTGAATGAAAGAGGAGAAATGTTCTAACTATAATCTGATAAATTTCAGTATATGTTTAGTTAGGATTTCTCTAACTTTTCCACTGCCATAATGATAGATGTAGCAAAAATTTGAAGTCTTTCTTTTTATTTAAAAAAAAAGATAGAAAAATTGTATGCCATATCATAATGAAGCAATACTTATTTTAATATAAAAAAATAGTTTTCATGGACTGAGGAGGTGGCAGGCTAGAGAAAAAATGAAGCGTGTGGTAAAGGATGGCTATATTGAGAATTTTTGTATTATTTGATATTTTAAAATTATATGCATATCTTACTTTGATAAAAATTCATTTAGAAATAAAAATAATAGTTTAAATTACTTCCCGACAAGTTATGTTTCTAAATAGGAAGAAAGAACATAAAAATGTGAATTCTTTCAAAATTAATATGTGTATTAAGTGCAACACAATTGCAATACAATTTTTTTTTTAAGTCTACAGCACCTGGTCTTCTTAGGTGGTCACCCATCCAAGTGCTAACAAGGCCCAACCCTGTTTAGATACTGAGATCAGACGAGATAGGGCATGTTCAGGGTAAAATACAATTTTTTTCAATTGGACAAAATTAAATTTTATACAGAAGAATTAATGTCCAAGAATAGACAAAAAAATTTGTAAAGGAAAAGTGAGAGCGATTACTATCTTAATATTAGATATTGTTTTAAATATATGTACTGAAAACAACATGTTATGTATGAATAAAGATATAAATAAAAGGAATAAACTAGAAAGTCCTAAAACAGATGCAAATTTATTTGAGAAACTTCATAGATGACAGACTAGCATTTCAACTCAGCATGACTAGAGTGGTTTATTTAACAAATCATGTTGTATAACTGGCTGTGTATCTGGAAGAAAATGAAGCTAGATCCCTGCCTCTCAAGAAGCTGGGCTTTTAAAGTGATAAGAGGGGTCTCAATGAAAATTTCTATCTATACTCTGGATGGAGACCCAGGAGGCAAACTTATTTCTTTGTTTTTCATTCAAAACTGGAAGAACATAATTCAGAACCATCTTGACAGCTGTCTGCAGTGCATTTATAAGATAAAATTCAAGAGAAATTTTCTCTTCCACAAACACACCACAAACACATACACACGTACACGTACCACAAACACACACATCATACACACACACTGCACACCACACACACTCCACAAACACGCACATTCCATTTGGATGAAATACCTAAATATAGAAATGAACACAATAGAAAGCTAAAAGAAAATTAGGAGAATAACTATCTATATTGCAGTGAGAGGAAGACATTCTTAAGACAAAAGACCTAGAAACTATTTTTAAAAAAAGATAAATTTTGCTACATAAAAGAACTTCAAAGCCTCCATAGTTAAAGGTGAAAGACACATGCTAGCTTGGCAAACACACTATTTGCAACACACAGAGGGTTACTTTATTTATTTAAAGCATTCCTATAAATTGAAAGAAAAAAGAATGAATAACAATAAAATTAGCAAATAATGTGAATAAGCAAGTCACAAAAGAAAATGAAGCTAGATCCCTGCCTCTCAAGAAGCTGGGCTTTTAAAGTGATAAGAGGGGTCTCAATGAAAATTTCTATCTATACTCTGGATGGAGACCATCCATCCAGATGTGTGGGGCGGGGGGCAAAATTATGTTCAGAGATTGAGATTGTCTTTGTCAATGGTTTAACACTGAGTTCATTGAAGGAATTATAATAATTTCACAAGCCAAAAGCATACAGGATAATGTGTCTTAATAAGCTGATAAAGAAACGACATTCTCCAAAGCAATGGTAGGTTAATTACATTAAGGGAGATAAAGAAATAAAGTACGAATTTAGTTGAGGTATACCTTTATATGAGTTGGTTCTCCTTGGGAAAGGTTAGCTTAGCGACTGACAGCATATGTTCAGCTGCCAGTATGAAGTAAAAGTTCCTTCTTGCTGCTTGAGCACCGTGCTAGGGAATGAAGGCTCCCGTGTTGACAGGCAGGCTGATCTCTTTCTTGGGTCTACTGCACAGTTTTCACTATTGCCGGTTTAAAAAAAAAAAAAAAAAAAAGAGTCCCCTTTACTGCAGCAGCAGGTAATGCCCAAAAGGTCTTTGATGAGCAATTTATATCAGGAAAGAGTAGCCTTGCCCAGACCCAGCTTTCAGGAAGGACTCACAAACCCTTGATATTTAAAGTCTAATAGCCATAGTTACTTCTCCATATGTTCTTATCCATAGGCCCTTGGCAGTGCCCAGTTGTTAATCAGCTGAGCTACCTAGTGCTGACTTATTAATAACAACAGAAGTCATGACAATATCCCGACACAGGTTCCTCAGCAAACTACTTCACTTAATTCATAAACAAATAAATCAAAACGACTTCACTTACATCACAAACAAGAAGATTTGGAATCTCATCAAACCAATATAAAACAAGAGGAATCTTTATTTAAAAATAAACAGTTGAAAACAATAGTCAGATGAATAGATTAAGGTGGCAAAATGTCATTTTTACCCACCAGATTGGCAACAATGTCCAACAATCTCAATTTGAGAATCTACCTTATACCAATAAAGACACCAACATTTTAGGATACATGCAGAAGGCTGTTTATTGTGGCAGAGCTTACAGTGACAGAAGAAGTTGGAATAAGGAAATGGCTGAATGAAATATGTAGGTACTGAGAAGTATGGGCTAGACATGTATATTGACTTGGCAGGATGTCCATAATATTTTATTAGATGGAAAAGAACAAACTGCAAAGCAATATGTATAATATAATTTGATATTTATTTTTAAGAAGAAAGGCTCAAAATCTCTTATACATTTATATATGTAATACATATTATTTATACTATACACAAACACATTTTAAATATAAATGTATATAGACACACATTATTTATTTTAGAAGCATGAGACTTAGAGAGGAACTGAAAAAAAAGAGTTGAAAGAGAAAGAAAGAAAGGAAGAAAGAAAAGAAAGAAAGAAAGAAATTGATTACTTATTAAAGATTAACTTTTCTTCCTAAATCTTTGAGGAAGACTCCAGTCCGTTGCTTCTGTGTCTTTGGTACAGCCTGCCCCAGGGGTCAGTGTAAACCAATTTGGGAAGCACAGTGTGTTATAACAGTATAAAATTAAGTAGATGTTGCCCTAGGGGCTCAGGAAGCTGCATATCAAATCACACACAGGCTGTAAGTGTCTTGCAGCCCTCTCGCCTGGTCAGCCCAAGCTGGTATCTTTTATTTGTACCTAAATCTGCACAAGAGAGACCATGACAAAATGGAGCACCCTCAGGGCAAGCATGAGCAGAGTGAGGCATCTGCTAACCTCAGTCAATAAGAGGGCAGAGGACCTGTACAAGGAAATAACATTTTAGTTGATGTGGAATATTTGCTTTAAAATGTTTGAAGGGTTGTCCTGTAGAGGAAGAGACAACTTAACATAATAGCACCTTAGAAATAAGATAGAAGACAGAGAAGGAGTTATAAAGAGGCAAGTTTCAGCTCTATGTAAGCAAAACCTTGCTAACTCAGATTCCCTTGACTCTCAATTTTCTCTTCTATGAAACGAGAATAATGCCACAAACTCTTATCAGAGACACAGAAATTTAGTGAGATTAAACGCGCAAAGTGTAAGGCAGCAACGTGTAAACTGGAAAGCAGTGGTCCTCAACTTTGGCTGCACATTAAAATTACGTGGAGAGCTGAAAAAATCCCGAGGCTCTATCTGGCTGCACCTCAGGTTAATTCCATCATAACTTCTGGAGGTGGGACTCAGGAATTGGCAATTTTTAAAGCTCTTCTCAGATAATTCCACTGTATAATTTCATTGTGAACCACTGGTCTCAATTAATTATTAGTTGGATTCCAGGAGGTTGTAGAAAAAGTAAATTTGACCTGAGGAAGATCTGGGGGGCACTGAAAAAAAAAATGCCCATTGGTCTAAGAATTGGAGCAAAAGGTTACAGCTGAGCAATTCTAGAGTGAAATATAGATTGCAGAGCCAGTCAGCAGCATGGTCAACAGTGAAGACAGTTTCAGTGATATTTGTCTCCTTAGAAGCCTACAATAAGCACCTCAGGAGAGGCTGACCTCACCTCTTTTTCCAAAAGGGTCTTAGATGGGAAGATAAGGGAAATACAACTGATAGAGTGAATGTTCAGGAGGTACACCCCCCCCAAAAAAAGCTTGAAAATCTTCTATACCAGCTGTGGGCTGATTTTACTGTATATGATTTTGTTATCCATGATTTTTTCCTGAACCTGTAATTGACTGAATATACCCATTAAATAATTGGAGTCTGGAGAGTGATTCCTAATTATAGGCCACAGGGTTCTGCTCTTGTCCATTTCTAGCTAGTTCCAGTTATATCAGTGATGGTAAAGCTGTCATGCTGGTGGTACTGAGGAGGTGGGAACACATCACAAGGATATTAGAGCAGGGGAGAGGTGGTGGGCTAAGCATAAAGAGACAGGTCAAGCTTTTTACCTTTCTCCTTCCCCCTTCCTGGTGCTCCCCACCCCCAAGAAAAGAAATCAGACTTAAAACCGCAAACCTGACTGCCTAAGTCCACAATGGGAAAAACAATGATTAAACAGAAGCATTGCCAGAAAGATGATGAATTCCCTATGAATCAACCAAGTGACTCAGCAGCTAAGAGCTAATCTAGAGTGTTTGGGTGAGGGACAGGTGGTCCTGCCCTGCTCTGTGGTCAATTCTCTCTGGTATCGGCAGGCCCGGGACTGGGCCCAGGACTTCAGGAGAGGCAAGGTCCAGAAAGCCAAAGGGCGCGTGACTGCAGGGCAGGCAGCCACAAGCCTGGGGTCAGTGGGAGAAGCCAACTAGCTGCCTTCAAATGTCTGAAGAGCTAGCAGGGAGAGGTGGATTGCATTTTCTGTGTGGTTCAGAAGACAGAAGAGGGCCTGGAGTGAGCCCTGGCAGAAGCCAGACTCTGAAGCAAAACTATAAACAGCTTTACTAGACAAACTGCTTGCATAGAGGTAGTGAACTCCCAGTTCCCCGGGGGTGTGCAAACAAAGGCAGGATGACCGCCTGGTGTGGATGTTGGTTGGGGGAGGAGAGATTAAGATTCAAGTTTTGTGGGAGGGCTGAACCAGTTGACCTCTATGATCCACTTAGAATAATTCTCAACCTAGTGATGCATCTATGGTGCTTTCAAAATTTGCACTTTTCCCCTTAAAGTTAAATCTTCTGAGCCTCGTTAGCTTAGTAGCTGGAGTAATCAAGTCATCCTTCCCAGGGGACCACAGTCTTGGCTGTGAATCATGTTATTTTCTCCTAGTCCCTTCTTCCCTCCTCCCTTTCCCTGCTTCAGCTGACTAAGGCAGATCTGCTTGTCTGTCTTCCAAAGTTTGATTTTTAAAAATATAATTATCACAGATTTATGCCTCCTCTGCCGGATGCTGGGGGAGCCATAGAACAGAAAAGTTACAAGAAGCGTGCTCAAAAACAATTCTTCTGACTTCAGGCATTGATATGCTACGGAGGAGGCAGTTTTCATAGAAAATGTAGCAGTTACTGATCATTAGACTTTTTTAAAAAGGAAAATAAAGTCTCAGGAGAGAAAATATTGCTCCCAATTTTTGCTGGATTTTTTTTTTGTTTGTTTTGTTTCTTCTGAGCTGATGATCTCATACTGGCACTGTCTCAGGTTAGGTTGAAGGGGGGAATTTAGAGATGATACAATCCAAATTCCTCATTGTCTAGAGGGAACAGAGACCCCAGGGGACAAAGTGATTAGTCCAAGGTCACCCCGAGCTTCGGTGCAGAGCTGAGACTGTAGTCAGAATTCCATGCACCCAGCTCGAGTTCCTGCCTTTTTCACAGGCCTGGAAACTTTCTCTAGGCTCCCTCCAGAAGTGGGGTGAGGTCCTACTTGCCCCTGGACTTTAGCCAGTCAGAGATTGGGCCTCTAGCTGTACCTCAAAAGTAATGAACAGAAAAACTCAGCCCCTGACCCTACAGCTCCCCTCTAAACCCTTTCATCTCAAGTGTTTTTCAAAGCTGGCTGCCCAAACCAGGCTGCCTACACCTGTACCGTCCACCCACCTTACTGCATCAGTGAGAGAAACACTCTCCAGCCCCTTATCCTTTTTCTTGGTGCTCAAACATCCTGGTGGTCCAGAGTGGGGGCCCCTGCTTCTTCCTCAAGAAGTAGCTATACCTGAGGGGCTACTGAGCTGATCCGCTCCCCGCCAGGGGGTGGTGTGATGGCTCCCCTCCCACTGTCACATGGAAGCCACTGGCCAAAAGGAGTCCAGAAATACACTTCCTATGTCAGGAGAGGGAACTTGGGGCAGTTGGAGGCTAGTGAGCCCCTTTGTAAACAGGACTGGTAGCATAATTTTTGAGGCTGGGTGCAAAGTGAAAATGTGGGCCCCTTGGTTCAAGAACCGTTGCGAGTGTCAAGGCTGCAGCACTAGTGCATCAAACCAAGTGCAGAGATGCGGTGTCCCATGTCCATAGAGCCCACCACGCATGGCTGGATCCCCAGTGGATGGAGACTACATGCTTACACTTAAGGAATCAAGGAGTCCGGGAGCTTCTTCCCCAAATATAAGCTCTGTTCATCCCTAAAAACATTTGTCTCCTCTTGACCAGCAGGTCACTGTGATGATGTCGGACCTCAGAATTTCTCACGTTGTGTTTTCTTCTTGAGCACAATGCCCCTCTCCACCTCACCTTCATTATTTCTGATGCTTTTCTACTTAAATGAAACAAGAGGAACGGCACGTGTTTAATGTGAAAGATTAACATGCAACAGGGCTGCTGGACTGAGGTTTTATTTTGGGCTAGGACCAGCTAGGGGCGTAGGGGACCCCCTCCAGTCCTGAGGAGAGAGGAGCCCAGCTGTGCACGTTAACTCAGGCTCTTCCCTCTTGGGGGCGCCGTCCCCCAACTCTGAACCCCCCGGGAGAGGTGCGAGACGACCCCAGGGTCTGTCTCCCCTGGAGCGCAAGGCAGGGCCTTTCGCGGTGCCGCTGCGCCCCCCGGCGCCCCTCGCCGGGCGCTGCACCGGATCCCCGCACCCCCGCACTCCCCTCCGGCGCCTGCTTCCAGAAAGCTCCCGGTGCATTCCCCGGCATTCTTTGGGCGTGAGTCATGCAGGTCTGCAGCCAGCCCCAAAGTGGGTGTATACGAAGCAGAGCTGTATAAATACCGGCGCCGCACCGCGCTCACCACGCAGCGTCGCCAGGAGGAGCACACCGGCACCGCTGACCGGTGAGATGTCCCCACCTTTCCTACCCTTTCCCAGAGCCTCACCCGGACTGAAGGGCGGGCGCGGGTGGCAGGTAGGCGAGGAGAGGACAACTGCTAGTAGTCAGAGTGGTCAGAGCTGCGCTTTGGATGGAGTCAAGGGAGCCTGGGAAGGTAGATGGCCCGATGCCCATCACCAGGCAACCGAGCAGGGGGCCAAATAGCTGGGGACGGTGCACAGGCTGGGACTCAGCTCATTAGCTCCAAACACAATTTTGTGGGTAAATAGGACAGGTGTAATGATTCTCTTTTTGCAAAGAAGGGGCAAACTGAGACTTGGAGAACTGACTTCTATTGCCGGAGGCTCAGGCTAGTGCGTGGTGGAGCCCGCCAGCACATAGGGCCTTTCTGCAGCATCTTCCCTGTAAAGGTACCATCTCCAGCAGTGGTTGTCAGCTTGCATGCATGAGTCATCTTGTTTGCTTCAGAATTTTCTAGTTCTCTGGGTAGTGTGTTTATAAGTATGATGTTTTGATTTAAGTATATGTTGCAATCATTTTAATCCTACTCTTTTTGCTTCCTAATGCACTAGGGTACATCAGAGGAAAGTCACACAACCTACACCAGACCTCAGACGTCTGATTCAGCCGTCTCATTTTATAGATGATAATCTGAGGCCTGCAGGGGTTTAGGAGCATCTGCAAAGAGAAACAGCAAGTGGGTGTCAGAATAGAGATTAGACTGAAGCTTCTTGACCTTCCAGAATTTCTGGACCTAATGAAGAAAAGAAGCTGATTATTAATATTTTTTTTTTAAAAGAGAGAGGTTAGGAATTTAAGATTAAGTACAGATTCTATAAAAGGATGCTCATGAGAGTATTCATTATAATAATAGTGGGAAATTACAGACAATTTAAATGTCCAGTCTTGTGGGATAGCAAAGTAGAGTAGATTGGAAAACTGACTATTATATATTCACAAAAGTGTACTGAAAAGACTATTTAATATAGTGGATGTAAAAGAGCTGATTGTATACAAATGCATAGGAAATAGAAGGAAATATACCACAGAGGTAATATTTCCCTCTGGATGATATGAATTATGTGTGAATTATTTTCTTATTTTTCTTTCGGTTTAGTTTTCTATATTTAGGGAGGAAGTAGGGTAAGCCCTTGGGCCTTGGGCTTTAGGGTCTGCGGCTTCCCTAGCTGTGCGGCTGCTTTGCTCTCTCTGCACGGTGCAAGCCCTCCTGGACCGAAGAGTGGGGAAGGAGGGCTGCCCAGTGCTGGTGGGAAAGGGAGGGCATTCGTGGCTCTTCTAATCAGAGAAGCTGGCAGCCAGTCACCCAGGCCCGGGAATGGGAGGGGAGGGGAGTCAGTGCGACGGGCGGGCAGGTCACCGCGCTGCCTCCGTTCTAGTGCCGGCCTTGGACTAGTGGTATCATATGGCCTGCGAGCATGTGAGAAAAGCAGAGTCTGAATCAGCATCAGCGTTATAACAAGACCCTCAGTGATTCATAGGTGCTTTAAAGCAGCTGGTCATTTCACTAAAGCAAAGACGCACAATCACGGAGGGACCACAGGTGGCCTCTGTGTGCCTGCTTCTGTCGCTTTGCCCCTTTCCAAACCTGCTACCTGCTCCCACCGCTCCAAGAGATATTGTCAGTGCTCATGCTTGGTCTTACATCAAATTCGGAAGTCGTCAGAATTCACCACGATAATATAGGACACCGTGTTTATAAAATACATTCATGTCTCCGAGGCCTACATCAGATCCATTTTACAAAGAAACTGAGGCCCAGAGACTTAAATGTCTTGGTGTCAAAGAAAGATCACTGGACTGGGTGTTGGGAGAGCTGAGTTCTCATCCTGGGACTGCCATGAGCTTGCCATGGGCCATGGGGGAGCCCCATCCTGTCTCTGGGTTCGGCCTCCCCTCTGGGGTGGAGGAATTGGGCAGAAGACTGCTCTCTTTCCTGGCTCTGAGTTCAATAGCTCTGCTTACACCTGAGGCTCCTGGTGGGAGACCCTGTACTGGCTGCTGGGATTCCAGACTCCTTATCCAGTGCTCTTGCTTTTGGCTGCCCTCCATCTCCTTTCTTTAGGACCCAATGCCTTGTTTTCTGAATTTCTCAGAAGTCATTGCTATGGGGGCCTTGCAGGGAATGGTGCGAATAGTGTAAATGGAGTATTGTGCTGGCTTTCTCTGTCTAGACAAAGGCTCTGCCCTGCTTGAGGCATTTCAGGCTTCAGTGAGCAGCTAGGGCAGAGCCTGTTAGACCGGGACCTTCCAGCAGGCCTGAAATAGCGCCCTGGCTCAGCTGCCCACCCTGTCTTTGAGGAAGGCGAAGACACACTCTTTCTTCCATGCTGCTTCTGTGCTCTGGGCAGCTGGTTTGAGAACCACAGCTCGGCTGCCTTACTAACTCCTCTTCAGGGGAAGTTTGCCTTATTAATCCTCTGCCAAGCATCCAGATGGGCCTGCTGAGCTGAGAGCAGTTTCTGGACGTGCACAGTTTCAGGAAAGGGGCACCCACCTCCCTGTTCTGTTATGAGAAATGGGTGAGTTCAGATAAGCAGTTGGGGGGTGGGGAGAGGTGGATTACAGAGGGAGGGGCTTCTGTTTTATGCAACAACTTCAGCTTCTGGGAAAGGGTCTATTGTGTAAGCCCGGGCTGTCCCCAGGCTCAGGGCAGCCAGCCCGGAGTGGTGGCAGGAACACCTTGGCAGGGAACCCTGCTGTGGGCTTAAAGGGAATGAGCCCATGAAAGGACCTGGCAGAGCAGAGGCACGTGTCCTCCCAGAGGGCCTGCTCCTGGGAAGGCTTCCGGGCCCAAGTAGCCCTTGGTCCCAACCTTATTAACCCTTTGACTTTGTCCCTTCTTCTTTACTCCCTGAAGATAACTGTTCTTCCTGGCTCTACTCTTTATTTATATCCCCAATCCGTGCAGCCCGGCTCGAGTCTCACAACTAGGAGTGGCAAATGGATTTATTTTCCTGTGCTGACTCGAAGGGTTGGTTGTCAGTGCCTCAAACTCTTGAAACCAGTTTTAGGTTGTGCTGAGGCTCGGTGTGGACAAATGCAGTGATTGACTGGTGATACTTGCTGTGGGCAGGCTTAGTGATGCAAATGGCAGGAGGGCTGTCAGCTCTGGGATGCAGTCCCCACTTGATGGAGAGCCAGATGAGTGATCCAACGGAGGTGTGTTTTCAGGGTTTGTCTGATGTGAGCAGGTGTCATCAGACAGACCCCTTTCTAGATGCAGAAAGCATGCGTGCCTTGCTCCTACGTATTTAGCTATTATGGAGGAGGAGGAAGAGGAAGGCTTGGACCTAAGCCCAGGGCTCTGACTCCAGAATTTTTGTTTCTTCTGTATTAAGCTGCTGTCCTGTGGTCCCTCTGTGTACCCACTGCCTCTACTTTCTTTTGAAAGTGTCTGTTGGCAAGTCTGATCTTTTCTCCCAACTTCCCTGGGGATAAAAATTTGGTGATGCCAGCTGAGAGGAGATAGCTAATGGCAAGGCCTCTGCAGGACTCCTGGGGAGCTGCTACAGGCAGCAGGCTGGGCCGGAAACCGGCAGGCTGTCTAGCTGTTACCATGACAGTGTCCTGTTCTCTACAAACAGAGGCGTGCTGGGATTCCAGAATTGGAGGAGGCAAAATGAAGACTCTACTGCTCTTGGTGGGGCTGCTGCTGACCTGGGAGAACGGGCAGGTGCTGGGCAACCTGGCAGTCTCAGACAGAGAGCTGCAGGGTAAGTAAACCAGAGGGCTGCCCTTGGCACACTTCCTTTTTGTCAGGACCCCAGGAGTTAAAGACCATTTTGTCAGGTCTGGTTTGCTCTGCCATGCCCCTCCCTGAGCCTTCTCTCCTTGGCCACCTGGCCTAGGCTTTTTGTGGTCAGGTTGGCTTCCAGGCATTTTCAGGTGTATCGAAAGCCTTTTCCAGCTGCTACATCTCATTTGGCTATTTCCTTCCCAGTCTGCGTGGCCTGGCACCCACACCTCCTCTGTGAAGCTCCACAGAGCCTGGGCCATTTGAGCCTTTGTGGACCTCCCTTTTCTGAGTTTCCACAGCCCTTAGTATATGTATCTCTACCTTCCTACCGAGAACACCATGCTTCGTAGTCTCTGCTCACAGGGCAAGGAAGGGGAGCTATCATTCAGTCTGAGGCTTGTCATCCTTCAGAGTCCAGGTGGTGGTCCCCAATTCTGCCAGGCCTTTCCTTCCACCCCACTCTCGTCTGACCTGCTGACTTTATGTAGTAGTAAAAAAACCCAAACTTTGAGATCAGCCCAGGTATGAGTCTGGCTCTGCCATTCCTTAGCCGTATAACCCTGGGAAAATATCTTGATCTCACAGGGCTCCTTTTTCTCCATTTGTGCAATGGGAATAATCATAGTGCCAGCAACATTAAAGACAATGCACGTGAGGTGTCCATCTCAGTGCTTTAGCTGGTACTTTGGTGACATCGTCGAATTGCATTTGCCATGAGGGGTTGTGTCTTGGTCAGAGTCTCCTTGAGGAACCGTGCTTTTCATTCATCTGTCACTGTGCATTGGAGAAGTCCAGATGTTTGGTTTAATGGAATTCTAGAAAGATTTATATACAGAAGATAATATTTCATATTGTGGTGCTTAAGAGGTTACGCTTCTAGGATTTTTTTTCCTTGAAATTTTCTTCTGTGGCTGGACAGGCTCGTTCTCCAGCTGGCAGGGGCACAGTGCTGCTGACCCTTCAGTGGAGTGTGCCCGCTCTGATGGTTTGTGTTTCTTGGACCCTGGGTCCACAGTGAGCCTTGTGATTGGAACCTGTGTCAGAGTGTAGCTGGGGACCGAAGGCTGCCTGCCAGGGGTTTCCCAGCCTTGACAGCCCCTGGACCCAGCTGCCTTTCTGACCATTCCAGCTGGTGCCAAGAGATATCCCCAGCGCCATCTCTGCCTCTTGCCTCATTCTACCTCCCTGCCCTTCTCTTGTAGAACTGTCCACAGAGGGGAGTAAATACGTCAATAAGGAAATTAAAAATGCCCTCAAGGAGGTGAAACAGATCAAGACCCTCATTGAACACACGAACGATGAGCGCAAATCATTGCTCGGCAGCTTAGAGGAAGCCAAGAAGCAGAAAGAGGTAAGGAAGAGACAGGTGACCACGACCTCACTTTTCCCCTCCTCACTGGAGGGGAGGGAGGGCAGGTCCTGGCTCCTCGTGGGATGTCCCCCTGGGATGCCTCGTTGACCCTCAAGGGCCTTTTCACCTGATACTGATATTATAGCTAAGAAATAGGGAGGGTTTATTTGCTTCCAGAAAGCTTCAAAGGGCAAGAGCTTGGATGTGCTTTTGCTACGAGCCTGGCCCAGAGCCTGATGCCCAGATTCACCTCAATAGATTTTTCTAAACACTGACAGTGGTCGAGATCCAAGGTAGGCTTTGGATAGGGTCTGTCGCAGGGTAGGAGCGGTGTGGTGCCCTACCTTCAGAAAGCTTATCTAGTAGGGGCGACACCTTTGGGGTAAGGCAGGTGCATACTGTATTGCCCTGTATCTTTCTAGAGTAGTAGACTACTTCCTAAAGAGACCCTAAGTCCGATAATGAACATAGAGGTACCAGGCTGTGCTAATGGTGCAACAAAACTAAAACACTGATTTAATGAATAATGTATTTTAAAAACCAATAGTCTTAAGGGTATCCTAAACACCTGCTCCCATTGCCACCCTGCCCTTAATGAAGAAGGACTCTAAGATGGGGACATCTGCTACCTTCACCATTCATAATACATAGTAAAAACATTTTAAAGCCTTTGAGAACTTCTGCAGTAAAGAAACCCATTTATTTTAACTCAGCATTTAAAAAAAAAAATTGACCAGAGAATTTATTTTGTTCCCCCCTAATAGCTTTAGCACAGTTTCATGGAAGCCACTTAAAGAGATACTGGCCTGGATGCAGCTCTAACTTTCTTTGAATCTTAGTGCCCTTTCTTGGCATCAGGATTAGTTCTCATCATTCTGTGAGAATCCTCAAATAGCTCCTGTGGGAGGACCAAGTCTTGTTCTCAGATTTTTAGGGTTAACATTGGAGTTTGATATTTAACAATCCAGATTTTATGATAAAGCTCATCAAGTTTGGAAAAAGACTCTACTGCTTCTTTTTAATTTTTTTTTTAGGTGAAGCAACCCTTGGTTGACCTCACAGATTCCAAGGACCTTGTCAGCTTACACTCCCTTATTTTTTAATATTTTATGCCTACAGCACCTGGTCTTCCTAGGTGGTCTCCCATCCAAGTACTAACCAGGCCCGACGCTGCTTAGCCTCCGAATTCAGACGAGATCAGGCTTGTTCAGGGTAGCATGGCTGTAGACTCCACTGCTTCTTAGTTGAGGAATATGTGATACTGAAAGAAAGTGACCAGCAAGTGTAGTTGGCGTTTATGAGTTGGGTCAGTAGGAGGTGTGGGGGCCTTCTCCAGCACAGAGCAGGGGACAGAGAGCAAGATGATAGGATAACTCAAACTGCTTCTGGTTGTATATTCACAGTGTCTTCATGGACTGCTTCATTCTCCTTTTGAAGAGTAGTACACTCATTCATCAGAATTTGAATATAGAAAAGTAGAAGAGGAAGTTTTTCTGTAACTCTTATGCTTAAGGTCAATTCACTGTTAATGTTTGATCTATTTCTTACTACTTTTTTCCCTATACTTTCTTGACAGTGGCTATGTTCAAAATCATAAATTTTTAACAGGAAATATGCTTACTATAATATTAAAACTTATTGTAAACATCCTTTATAATGCTGTACTTCTCAGCCCTTTGTATGTACCACAATTTGCTTAACTTGTTCCCTAGTTTTGAGCATCTGGATTAATTCTAGTATTTTTCCTTTGTGCCATAAACACATATGGGAACAAATATCTTTAAATGTGAGGATTTGTCCTTTATTGCAGGATTTCCTGGCATAGATTCTCATAGAATGATTGAGTCAAATGATGTGGGTATGTTAGAGGGTTTTGATAGTTTGGTGACTTGGATTTTGAAAGCTTGCCTATTCCTGTTGCATGTCAGGGACCATTGTTCCAATAGACACATAAGATTCAGGGAGCCTCCAGGAGCTTTGGAAGATGACGTTAGCACCAGAAGTTGAGCATAGGAAGAGCGGGATAAGTAAAAGGTCAATCCTGGGGTAAAGACGCTAAGTACAGTGGCAGAGAAGGAGAGGCTGGGGAGGACTGAGGGGCAGTCGGGTGTTGAAGATGAAAGGATGTGTAAAGCTGAATGAGGAGGGAATTTCAGGTAGACGAAAGAGGGAATGAATGAGCCAGAGCAGGGGTGGGAATTGGCACACCGTGTGGCCAGCCATGGGAAGGTCTGCCTGGGCGGGGGAGAGCCCAGCACCATTGCCGTGGTTTCTCTGTACCTAACCTGGCCTTGTGTCCTCCTGTAGGATGCCCTAGCTGATACCAAGGAAACTGAAATGAAGCTGAAGGCGTCCCAGGGGGTGTGCAATGAGTCTATGATGGCCCTCTGGGAGGAATGCAAGCCCTGCCTGAAACAGACCTGCATGAAGTTCTACGCACGCGTCTGCAGAAGCGGGTCGGGGCTGGTTGGCCGCCAGGTGAGAAGGGGAAAAGTGCTCCTCAAGTGCAGCCTAGGCTCTGAGTGGGGAATGAGAAGATCTGAATGAAATATTTCTGTCATTTTTCACCCAACTCCAATGAGTTTTTTTTTCCCCACACTAAGTAGTTCACTGACACCAGCAGGTTGTTCTACAATTCAACTCAGTTCTGATACGTTCTACTTCGAGGTAGCACCAGATCCCACAGGTGAAGGGCTGAGTTCCATAAACTGCCCCACCTTCATCCCCTTCAGATGCCAGTCACAAGTCCAGATTGTCACCTGTCTTCTGACTGGCTATAGAATGGAGGTTCCCACAATCCCCTCCTATGGTTTGATGAATTTGCTAGAATGGCTCACTGAATGCAGAGAAACACTTTACTTACTCAATTACAGGTTTATTAAAAAAGGATAGAACTCAGGAACAACCAGATGGAAGAGGTGCATGAAGCAAGGTATGGGGAAGGAGCACAAAGCTTCCATGCCTTCGCCTGGCATGCAATTCTCCTCAGATATCTACATGTTCACCAGTCCTGCACTTTTGAGTTTTAATGGAGGCTTCATTGCATAAGCATGGTTGATTAAATGATTGGTCATTGGCAGTTGACTCAACTTGCAGCTCCTCTTCCATCCCCAGAAATCAGGGGTTGCTACTGAAAGTTCTAATCATGGCCGGTTCCCCTAGCAACCAACCTCATCCTTAGGTGTTTTCCAAAAGTCACTTCATTAACATAATGAAAGGCACCTTTATTGTCCTTATCACAGGACATTCCAAAGGTTTCAGGAGCTCTTTGTTAGGAATATGTATCCCTTATCAGAAATCAGAATATCACAGAGTCTTTTCACCGGCCAGATGCAATTGATTAGTTCTGGCTGCGTGTGGACCTAGAAAGCCATGATCAGTTAGTAGTGATTGCTGTGAGCGGAGAAATGTGGAGTCATAAAAAGCATTTGTGCCAGGTGTTGGCCATCTCTTAGAAGATTCTTATGGCTGTGTCCAGTTAGACTGAAGGAACTGAGAGTTTTTAGTACATGAATGTTGATCTCATCCTCCCCTGAGAGTCTTGCTCATCGAGACTCATGAATTTTGCTGTTCACTGGAAGGCATATCAGTTGGCCTTTGGCTGAGCAGGGAGGAGGATCATTAGTGGTCAAAGCGGACAGCAGACCAGTCTCGAGCAGTAGGCTCTGGGACTCTCTCAGCCTCCTAGTTCTTCCTAAACTCTTCCCCAGTGGGGTGGGTAGAATGGAAGGGCATTGGCCTGACCGTTCAGAGAGAGCAGGGAGCCAGTCCCGGTCCCTTTGGCATGGGCCGTGTGACTGTAAGGAGCCCCAGCTCGGTGAGGGGCTAGGCCTGGCCCATGTCAACAGGAGTGCAGCGCAGGAGGCTGGGGCTTCCGTGGGCTTCTCCTAACAGTGTCCCGTGCTGCCCACCACAGCTGGAGGAGTTTCTGAACCAGAGCTCTCCCTTCTACCTCTGGACTAACGGGGACCGCATCGACTCCCTGCTGGAGAATGACCGGCAGCAGACCCACGTGCTGGACGCCATGGAGGACAGGTTCAAGCGCGTGTCCAGCATCATGGACGAACTTTTCCAGGACAGGTTCTTCACCCGGGAGTCCCTGGACACCCCCTTCTTCTCGTCCTTCGGCTCGTCCCCGAGGAGGTCTCTCTACTTCAATCCCAAGTCCCGCTTGGCGCGGAACATCATGCCTTTCCCCATATTCAGACCCCCAAACTTCCAAGACATGTTCCAGCCCTTCTTCGACATGATAAACCAGGCTCAGCAGGCCATGGATGGCCACCTCCACGGGCTCCCCTACCAGCTCCCGATGGCGGAATTCACAGGTTAGAAAGATGTCTCGTTTCTCCCAGGAAGGGGTGGGAACTAACAGCTGGCTGAGAGACCCATCAGATGCTGGGAACTGTGCTGGGACTTGGCGTGTGTCACCTCGATGTCTCTCCAGCAACCCCATGAGGGTGGCAGTCACTCCACTGAAGGAACAGAAAACAAGGACAGAGAGATAAAGGAGTATGTCCAGGTTTTCACAGCCTGTAAAATAGGACCTGGTCAAGTCCTGCCTCGTGGAACTTGGAGTCTGTGTTTTCTCGGGTGTACCATGCCCCTTCCAGCAACTGGTGGGCATCGCATTGAGCCCTCCCCTCTAGAGAACCTCTTGGGAACTTAGGTAGCTCTCTGTGGACCCCATGTGTACATTGGTGACAGATTATATAATCGGCCCATATTATAGTTAAGAAAGCCGTTCGTAGCTGTAACCTTAGGGCCTGGTAGAGAATGGGCGCACAATGAATATTTTTTGAACGAGTGAAGTCTGATTTGGACATGAAAAGCCAATACTTGCAGAAGTGACTTTCTTCATTGAACCAAGAGGCACTGGTTGGCCATCACCATCTCCTAATTCTGTAGTTTAACTGGCAGCAGGATTCGGCTTGAAATGCATTGGAAATACAGGGGAGTGTTGGATTCAACCAGCATTTACTGCATATCCGTAGCAGGGTCTGGGGGGCTTGTGTTATAAGGAAGCTTTAAGGAGGATCCCATTCCTGCCTTCGAGGGGCATGATGACTGGCGAGGGGGAGAGAAGGGAGCCAGGTAAAATGCAGAGCAGACTGGGTTGTGATGCCAAAGGTAAGTGCAAATAGCTGAGGGAGTGTGGAGGCAGGAGAGGGCTCATCAGGTGGGTGTGGGAAGAGGGGAGGCCACACCCAGCGGGGGAAACTCCAGCGGGAACCACTGCCAGGTCTTGTAGGGAGCCCTGACCAGAGGGCTCTGTGGGCAAATTCTAACCTGCTCTGCCTGCAGAACCGTCTCAAAGGTCCAATCAGTAGTGTGGGGCAGCAAGGGGAGGGGCGGGGTCAGAGGGGTCCGGGTAGCCCATCACTGAACTGCTAGGTATGGCCCCTTGGCATGACTTCCTCTTCCCTCATTTCTCTAGACGACCACGATAACCGCTCTGTGTGCAAGGAGATCCGCCACAACTCTACGGGATGCCTGAGGATGAAGGACCAGTGTGAGAAGTGCCAGGAGATCTTGTCAGTGGGTGAGTCAGGGAGCCTTGGGTCCCTGGTACCTCAGTGGGGCTGCCTTGATGGGGTCAGACAGAAGGGAGTTCAGATTCCAGCTCTGCTGCCTTCTAGCTGTGGCCGTTTGTCTCGCTTTGCCTGGGCCTCGTATCTGTAGACGAGGGTCACGATGTGGAATCATACTTGAAGCTGGGAAACTAAGTATATAGACCGCCTGCCACATGCTCCAGCACACAGCTGATAGGCGGTCCAAGGAGGGGCTGCTATGCTTTTTTAAAAGGCCATCACCCTTTGATTTCCCCCAGTTATTCTTTTACCCTGAGGGCCACACATAGTAGACATCCTCATTTTCCCCTGCAGATAATGAAATTTTCAGTAGTATGTTTTCTGTTTAGCAGACAGTTACCATGTGCCAGGCACTGTTCTAAACATTTTGCAGGCAATTACGCATTTCCTCAGAATGGCCCTAAGTTGGGTACGATTATTGTCCCTATCTTCACAGAGGTGCAAAATCAGTCAGAGGAAGGTTAAGTAACTTCCCAAGATTACTGGACAGCCCACATCGGGGAGCTAGGTGTTTGGGATGTGTTCTTAACTGGTGCTTTGTGTTCTGTCCCCAGCGCACAGGGGTCACTGCCTGTAGTCCCTTAGCTCTCCAGCAGCATTGCTGTTGGTTGGTTGGTCTCTGAAGCAAAGGAGACATAGCTCCCTTCAGCTGTCCCCCTCAGTTTTATCAGATCTGAATGCTGGCTGGTTTCTTCCTACTTGGCGATAACAGCTATAAAAGCATCTAGAATACTTCCTGGTTCGTTATAGTCTGGGCTCAGAAAGAGTCAGTTGTTTCTGTTGTAAATAGAAGACCAGTCTTGTGGCTTTGCTCTTATTTAGTATGTTTGGGTTTGCCAGGGCCAGCCTTCAGAGTCCGGTTAAATACTCTGGCTTCGTTCCTATAATTGTAGAAGCCACTGCAAAATAAATACAAGTGATATAAGAGGCTATGTACGAGAAAAAGTGTAGATGGGTACAGAGCCAAGCCTCTTTGGGCTGTTCCCATGAAATACCACAGTTAGAACAGCATAAATTACATAGTGCCTTGCTAGTAGCAAGTTAGTCATATTGAGGCCAGAAGGAAAGACGTACAGATGCCTAGGCTCAGACTGACACCCTGGCCCTGATCTTGGTGGTCACCGAGCACAGCTCACCTAAACAGCTGCCTTCTTTTCTCCCTGGAGGAACACGTGCCACCTCTCATTTAAGGTGCTTGCAGCCACAGGAGTGTGCGCTGGCCGGGAGCGCCAGATTAGAATTTCTCAACATCGGCTCCACTGACATTTTGGTGCACATCGTTCTTTGTCACTGGGGGGCTTCCTGTGCACTGGAGGATGTTTCGTGGCATCCCCGGCCTCTACCCTCTAGATGGCAGTAGCCGTCCCCCTTCCCCCACCCCAGGTGGAATAACTAAAAATGTTTTCAGACCTTGCTGATGTTTTCTGGGGGGCAGCATCATCCCCCGATGGGATCCACTGCTTTAGACTGAGTCTCAGTTCTCAGTGACTTTTCTTCTTCTTTACTTATTTCCTGCTAAAAGAGTTAAGGTTATTCATTACCTTTTCCAACCTAGCTTCTTGTTAGCAATTCTATTTCTTGCCCCGCCTAACATTTTATTTTATTATAATACAAATGATTACATTTGCTGATTTAATATCAATGATCACCTTTCTTCAGTGTGCAAAGGTCTCCTTTCCCCTGCTGTGCTTAGATGTGATGTGCTCTCCTTGGAACAGTTTTGAAAAACTTAAAGAGAGAAAAAAACAGTTTTTAAAAGAGATAGTGGGTAGTTGCCAGCTCTTATCAGTCTGACAACCTGTAGTCAGTGCTCGGGGACCAGAAAGAATGAACTCCGTCTCCCCTGCTCTCCTGGTGAGCTTTGTGACCAGCCGTGGTGGGCAGGTGGGAAGCCAAGGGCCCCAGCCACGGGGCTGCTGTGCTTTGCGGCTCAATAGTCCTGGCCGCTTCTCTGCCACGTGGACTCTTGGGGCCAGAATTTTCAACTCCGTAGATATGTCCAAAAGACAAGCTTGGAGAATTTTCCAGACCCCCAGACTCAGAATAGGAGGAGCCTAAGTCTGGGAGTTAAAGCCCCAGGTTCAATCCTGGCCCCAGAGGTTGTTTAATCTATGACTTTAGGCAAGTGATTTACTTTTGAGGGCCTCAATTTCATTACTGGTAAAAAATAATGTTATTACTGATAGTTCTTAGGATACATCTGATTATTAGAGACAATGGATATTCAAAGTGCTTACGTGGTATATGGTATGTAATAGGTGCCACACAAATGGCAGCTCTAAGTAGCATCCCCCCTCTCTGGGAAGGATTCATGGGGCCACTAGGGCAGCCAGGACAGCTCCAGGTCTGAGCACGTCAAGCGCTGAGATCCCTGCTCCTTAGAGCGTGGTCAGTGCTGCTCACCACCAGTCTCCAGGGAGATAAAAGTCTTACACCAGGAGATAAATCAACCATGTCACCAAGCACGCTGTTTAGTTCGGATGACGCTGTTTCCCAGAGCAAGACTTTCCCAGTGAAGGAAGCAGAGTATTGATCTGCATTCTGGGGTGAGCTCTTTATTTTGTCACAGGCTGATGACAGATGGTTTGGGGACCAGCGCTGAGACGAGGTCCCGGCTTTAGGTTCTGGCTACATGAACTGATTTCCATTCATGTTTCTTCCCTTTTTAGCTTTCCCTTCACATATCTGCCTTTTGTTTTGTTTTGTTTTGTTTTTTTCATCTCTGGGCAGACTGTTCGATCAGCGACCCCTCCCAGAACCAGCTGCGACAGGAGCTGAACAGTTCCCTCCAGCTTGCTGAGAAGTTCTCCAAGCTGTACGACGAGCTGCTCCAGTCCTACCAGCAGAAGATGCTCAACACCTCCTTCCTGCTGAAGCAGCTGAATGAGCAGTTTAACTGGGTGTCCCAGCTGGCTAATCTCACTCAGAGCGAAGAACCATATTCTCTCCAGGTCACTACGGTGAGTCGCGTCCCGGCCACACACTGAATGAAGATGGGGCGTGAGCGCGATCTGCAGGTGATGTGACCCTCCCCTGGGGGGTGAAATAGGATGAAGATATTAGGGGAGCCACTTCCGCTTCTGATGGAACATTTGTCACATGGCAGGAAACATGAGACCTTTATGTATATTGTTGTGTGGAAGCCTTGTCACCCAGTGAGGTGCAGTGTCTTGCATGACCCCATTTTAAGGATGAGGACAGTGAGAGAGGTTCCATAGCTTGCCTGAGGTTGGAGAACTGATAGATGAATCACCTGGGCATTGGAACCTGTCTGTCTGGCTTAGGACTGTGCACTCTTTCCATGAAGCTGCCTCGCTGTCCTACACCGTGTGGGATAGCTCATGAATTTGTGCATCGTTCCCTACCAGTGATAAAGAGCTTCTCTCTAGCACTGGAAACCTTTTTATTTTCTTTCCCTGATTCCTTTTCAACCACAGCCTGGCTAGTGGCTGCTCAAAGAAAACAAGATGGCTTGGAAATCACCATGGTGGCTTGGAAATTTTTTACTCTGTGGGGCTTCCCCTGGGCTGGTCATTTGTGGTGGCATTTGTACCTTCCAACGAGTATCTCTGAATTAGTACATTTCTGTTCACCAAGGTGATACATGTAGAGATTAGTAAAAAGCAAAAGGGCCCAACTGTCCACATTTAAACCTGACTTTTGTTGCAGAATGGATCCAGTTAGGCCTATGTTTCAGCTCTTCCCTCTCCTCCTCCTAGGTGGCTTCCCACAGTTCTGACTCCAGTGTTCCCACTGGCTTCACCAAGGTGGTTCTGAAGCTTTTTGATTCCAACCCCATTACTGTGACAGTCCCAGAAGTCTCCTGGGACAACCCTGTATTTATGGAGACTGTGGCAGAGAAAGCTCTGCAGGAATACCGCCAAAATCACCGGTGAGTATGCAGGCCTTAGCTTCAGTCTTGCCAGGCCCAGTGCCCCTGGGAGCTGAAAACACGGCCAGGTGGCCAGCCTTTGAATGACTGCTCCTGCAGCCGGAGCTCAGACATGAAGCCGGGAACCCACTGAGAAGTTTATTTATTTTTTTGGAAGATTTTCTTTCTTGTTTGATAAAAATGTGAGTGTTGGTTGCTGCCTCACAGTGACTATGGAGCCCTCACCTTCTCCTTCCCCCTTCTTTTTCAGGGAGGAGTGAGATGTGACCGTTGCTTTTCCAAATATAGGGGCATCTGAGTCTAGTTGCCCCTGAGATGAGCCACAGATCCCCCTAGAGAGAGCTCTGCATGCCACCAAGTGACCAGGCCCTGACGTCGAAGCCCTCCTGACCCGTCCTGCCTCCCGCCTCACCTCCCTCTGGATTCTGCACTCTGATGCCTGCCCTTGCTGATCGTGGGAAGAACATCCCCTGCATGCTACTAACTCAATAAAACTGCCCGTGTGCTCTGCAGCGGCCTCTTGAGCTGGTTTTTTCTACGTCCCATTCGTCTTCGTTTTGGAGTAGGCAATAAAAAAGAAGCAGAAGTAAAAAAGAAAAAGCAGTGGCTAAGGAGGTATGGGGGGCATCGTATGGTTGAGAATAAAAGGAATGTGACAATGAAGCTGGTCCAATTGGAGAATTTCCTCGCTTTTAGGAAGAGCGAACTAAAATAACTTCCTGAAAAGTGAACTTTTTCCATTCCATTATAAAACTTGTCAATGTGTTCAGATTGGGGTGAGGGGAATATCCTGAAAGAATTCATTGAAAATTAGGGTGAGGGAGGGGTAATAATAAGGCATACGGGGTGTTTAATATTCAATTGATATTTTCCTTAGGGAAACTATAGTCTCCAAAAGACAAAATGAGGCAATTTTCATTTTAGTTGTAAGGGCTTGGAATCCCTGTGGCACCATCTTCACTGCGGCACTGTTCGTCCACTATCGCTTTGCCTGGACTACAGGAATTTCTCCTCTGCTAGGGCTTTTTCTGATGACTATTCATTCACTCAGTCTGAAATATAGCTGGGTTGCAGTACCCTGTTCTGCCAGCAGGTGGCCCTGACTAACCATGCTGCTTATCTCTACGTTAAATTGGTAAGCCTCTCCATTTATGAATACGTAGTTATGCACAATTTTTGACTGTGTGGAGAGTTAGCGCTCCTAACCTCTGCATCTTTCAGGGGCCAACTGTAGAATTACAGAATTCTGTCTATCGAATATGCTTCAAATGGAAAATCTGGCTGCATCCCAGCTTTATAGCAAAATCCATAGCAAAGAATATTCTTAGGTCACTGTCCCTTTTTTCTCTCTCTTAAGTTATAGGCATCTTTGCCACACAAGCAACAGACTCTAAGGCTTAGCTTATGTCCAAAGAAGCTAGTATTTTAGTATTTCTATCAAGAAATTCAGAGTAAAGTTAATATGAGTCACTTTGTGATATATAGTAATTAGGGTTATGGGTTCAGAAAGCATTCATTAAAATGGCCATAATTATAAATTGTATGTTTTGCATATCATGTTTCAAAAGTTATTTTTTGGTGTCCTATTGTACGTTGCTAGATTCTGCCAGCCATTATCCAGTTGTTTCTTTTTATACAACCTCCTTTAAAGTCTCCTAGTCTAGCACCTGAGAAGACAGAGCCTAAAGCTGACTGTGAGGTTCCCTGGGACCTTCTTTGCATCCTCGTCCCCCTTTGCACAGTGGCCTGGTTTGAAGCTCCTTGGATGTCCCTCTGTCCTTGATAGAAGTTCCAGCTTGAGGCACCAGAAAGACTGAGGCAGGAAACGAGATCACCAAGATACAGGGATGAGATGTGGGTACTTCTGGAGCGGGGTTCTGTGGATAATGAGCCCTTGGTATCTGACTTCTCGGATTCTTGTGGCAAATGGGAGCAGGCTGTGTTCTGAGAAGACAGGGCGCGGCATCTGCCTAGGTGGAACCAACCCTGCTGTGAACCCCTGTGTTGACACTTGACACGCCTCTGTCAGAAAGTTGTAAGGATATAATTAATCTCTGATGACTAAAGGGTGAAATGACACTGGGGTTGTGGAGTGTGCAGCTTGCGCAACTGTAACTAGCAGCCATGAGCCAACCAAAGTGCCCTAGAACCTGAGCCAACCGCAGTTAGGTCCAGACAACTGCCCTCAGGGCAGGGATTATTGACTCCACAGCCCAAAGGCTTCCAGGAGCAGCCTTCATTAGAGAAGTGCCATGTGATCTAGTGGGCCTTGATGGGAGAGCACCCAACTCCTGTTCCCTGTGGCCCACACGGGCTATTGAAAGGGACCTGTTTGCCTGTTGTTCACCTTGAAGTAGCAGGGAGTGGGGGAGGGGTGAGAGCCAGGTTGCTGGGTGTGTGTGTGTGTGTGTGTGTGTGTGTGTGTGTGGGCGCATGCGTGTGCGAACACAGAGCAGAGCTCACCACCAAGTGGTGGGGGTGGAGGCTACAGAAGGGCTGTTGGACTCAGGCTTCACTCTCTCAAAGGGCCTCCAATGAGGCTTTTGATATCATCTCCACTGCGGTTAGAGTCTGATTAGAGTCACACTGACAGGACTGAAGGTGAAGTACTCACCATGTAACAGTAGCTTTTTCCCACCCAGAGTGGGCTGGAGGCTTGGTCTGCTGGCAGGGTCCTAAGGGGTACACGGGTGCTGCTTTCTGAGGGGACCGGAGTGAAGTTCGAGGCCGGCCCAAAGAAACCATCATCCTGCCTGCAGGAGACCACCTGGTCGTAGCAGTCTAGGTCACCTGACCAAGCAAGTCACCATTCACCTCAGATAGCCTTGACCAGGGAGGGGAGAACAGGAGGGGTCCAGAGCTGGCCTAGGCCCCCTTTCTACTCTGCTTTGGAAGGTTCAGAACCTGAGCAGGAGTGAGAGGGTAGAGTGTGTTCCCCTCACTGCCCGCCTCCCGCCCCACCCCTCCTCCTAGTATGGGGGTGGGAAGAGCTTTGATTTGGATATGAGATTGGCATTCCAAAGTAAACTGCTCCATAACTAACTGTGGTGTTTTCAGGAATAAAGTAATCAGCTTGAGATGTTATCAAGCCATGGGAACAGGGATCTGAATGACTAAAATGGTTTCAAGTCTGTGCCTCCAAATGACTTGAAACTCCACAATAAACAGAGCCAGGGGCTTTTTTAAATAATTAAGCATGAGGTTCAGATGTGAGATATACTGGGGAGAGGTCACTGCGAGTGAGGTTGTAGAAATAATAGAGACCATTTATCTGCAGGCATGAAACTGATAAGTGGCAGAATTGGGATCAAACCTGGGTGATTCTGGGGTCCATGGGAGCATTATTGCCCCCTCTTAGCTGCCCAGAGCTTCCCGCCTCAGTATCCTATCCAGCCTTAGCATTTGCCTGGTGAATTCTAGCTGTGATGGAACAGCCTTGCAAACTTAGGAAGTATTAAATAATTCTAAAGACAACGCAAAAAGGACTTAGTTCGGCAGCGTTTGTTAGTAGAACTGACGATAACCAAATCAGTCAATAAGATAACAGTAGATGTTGGACCATGTGGAACTAATTCACTTCCTTTACTTGGTGAAATCTGCATGTTGCCTTTGGGCTGCTCCCAATTTGACTTTGAGAGCCACTCAGGGCCCATCAGCCCTGATGCTGTGCTTTGGTTTAGTTTCACACTGGCCTGGGGAAACACCGTGTCTATTTCTTCTTGGATGTTGCTGGCATCGCTGTGCACGGTTAGAAGTCCAGTCTTAGAGCACCGTGCCCCAAGCCTCAGCACCGTGTTTTACCAGGTCTCCCGAGCTGAGACTGCGGGTAGCCGGTTCATGCTACCCGAGGCTCAGACAATTAGGTCAGTGCTGTGGGAGAGAGAAGCCAGCCACTGGGAATCTGGAACAGAGCTTAGTAAGGGAGGAAGCGAGGAAGGGGAGAAAAAGGGATCCTTGTCAGGGATGCCCTCAGGAGCCCAATTGCTAGGCTCAGTATGCACTACTCAAAATCAGAAGACCCCGAATCAGAGGAAGAGGAAATTATATTCACCAAAAACCTGAACCAGAAAGGACTGGTTTCTCTGGTAATTAGAAAGCCTATTTCCAGAACATTCTTTTGCCTTAGCCTTCCGGCGATTGAAGTTTTACTAAATTTCAAGGTTCCAGACTGAAGCCATTGCGATCTGTCTCTTTATGTCTGTACTTCTCCCACTGGGGTAGATGGGAGGTGCCAGAAGACCACAGAACAAACATGGCACTCCTTTCTAGAGCAGAAATGTTATCTAAAGATTTGGAAAATAAAACATTACTCAAAAGTTTGTAACACAATTACATAATAAAATAGAATGCAAAATTCAGATTAAAAAAATTAAATTTAAGCTATCAAAAATACAGGACTGTGAGGCATACTTTGGGTAAAAACTTGAAGGTGCTGCCTTTCTGACTTGCTGTGTGACTTTGGACAAAGTTCTTCACCGCTCTGAGCCCTGGTTTTCTCATCTGCAGAACAGGGGATTTAGCTTGCTATGCTTACCTTTATATTAAGTTCGCCAATCCATCTTTCCTTGTATATCAGTCAGGGTCTTCCAGAGAAACAGAGCCAATGCACAGATTAGATTTACTTCAAGGCATTGGTTCAGATGACTTCCCAAGCCTAAAATCTGTATCCTTACAGGCTGGGAACTCAATCAATAGCTCTCAGGACAGAATTTATTCTTCTCCCATAAACCTCCGGTTTTGCTTTGAAGCCCTTTTGGCTGGCCACCTGAGGCCCATTCACATTGTCAGGGGGATTTCCCTTTGAAGTAAACCGGTGGTAGGTGTTAACCATGTCTGCAAAATACCTTCGGAGCAACACCTAGAGTAGCGTGTGGTGAAATAACTCAGTCCCGCAGTAAGTTAACCCACAAAACTAACGGGTGCGCCTGGTGGTGGTGAGAGGGTGGGTTTCGTGGGCGCTTGACCTACCTGGGCAGTGTCAGAAGAATGTTGTGCTTAAGTGAGTGCTCTGCTGTCACCTTCCTGAAATCCTTGTTTTGCACTGGGCCCTGAGAACTACTCAGCTGGTCCTGCTGAGGGTCAGTCCTTGATCTCATGGCCATGGACTTGGGTCTTCTGGCTGAGCCGGGCTCCGAGGAACTTCAGTCCGAGAGGGCTGGCCAGGTAGCCATGCTACACCATTTCCCTGATATGTCACCACCTTGTCCCTGGTGTCACCGTTTAACACCCTATGCACATCGAATCAGTCTGGTTTCCCTGAACAAAAATATAGATTCATTTTTATTGGAGTAAAAACTACATAACATAAAATTACCATTTTAATCATTTTTCAGTGTACAGTTCAGGGGCATAAAGGAGTCACATTGTTGTGAAAGCATCACCACCACACCCAGAACTTTTTCACCTTCCCAAACAGGAACTGTCAAACACTAACTCCTCATTCTATTTCCTCTCTCTGTAAATTTGACTACCCTTCATATAAATGGAGTTATGCAGTCGTCTTTCTGTAGCTGGCTTATTTCACTTCACATTAGATCCTCAAGTTTCATCCACGCTGTAGCATGTGTCAGAATATCCATTGTTTTGAAGATTGAATATTCCTTTGTATGCATATGCCACATCTTCTTTATCCAATCATCTGTCAGACACTTGGGTTGCTTCTACCTTTTGGCTATTGTGACTAATGCTATGAATAGGGGCGTGCAAATCTCTCCCCAAGTCCCCAATTTCAGCTTTTCTGGGTGTATATTCAGAAGTGGAATTGCTGGTTCATGTGGTCATCCTATGTTTAATTTTTTGAGGCACCGTCATACTGTTTTCTGCAATGGCTGCTCCATTGTGTTACTATTCCACCAGTAATGCACAAGGATTCCTATTTCTCTGCATCCTTGACACTAGTTATTTTTTAAAAAATAATTGTGATCCTAATGGGTATGAAATGGCCTCTCATTGTGGTTTTATTTGCATTTCCCTAATGATTGGGGATGTTAAGCACCTTTTCATGTGTTCATTGACCATCTATATATCTTCTTTGGAAAAATGTCTATTCAACTCCTTTGCCCATTTTTTGATTGGGTATTTTTTTGTTGTTGTTGTTGAGTTGTAGGACTTCTTTATATATTTTGAATATTAACCTGTTATATGATTAGAATATAAATTTGAGGCCAGAAACCTGTCTTAAAGTTATTTTAATAATTTCCAAAAGCACTTGGCACCTTGTAGATGTTCAGTGAGTGCTCCACAGAAGACAGGAGGTAGGTCAGAGGCAAACTGAAGCTACATTTGCAAAAGGAATATAAAGAGCATTTCCCAGTTAAGTCTAAGACCTGATACCTCTGGAGGAAAGCCAGAAAATCAGTGTGCCCCAAAGGATTACCTTGGAGATAAAGAGGAGGGATCAGAGGGTGAATCAACTTTTGACTTTTATTAAAATGAAAGCAAGGAGAATCCCATTTTCCAAACATCCTCTGAAATAGGCATGTCGAAGATCAGGCTATGGGAGGTCAGATGGACAGGTCTACCCATAGGGGAGAGGAAGTTCCAGGGTAGAGGGGTACTTACCTGAACGTTTGACAAGACCCCCCAAGAGTGGAAAGAAGAGGAGTACAGTACACACAACTTCTGTGCCCAAACACATGCCAATGGGGCCTCTTCTTAAGAGGGTTGGAGTGGGACTCCTTTAAGAAAGGGACCCCTTCCACAGGCAGATGAAATCTGTGAATGACTGAATCCCTGAGCTCCTTGAGAAACATAACACGTTCTCTGTCTCTTGGGAAAACAGGATGTGGTAATGTAGGCTTAGGAAAAAGGGGTGCTGTATGAAGATGTAAATGGGAGTTGGGTGCCCCTCCTTGCATGGGGTTGCTGTGAGGATAAAGAAGGTAGGAGAGGGATGAGTCCTGCCCAGAGCCAGGCCCATCGCTGTGGGTGGGAGCGGCTACGGGCTCTGTGGCAGAGGCCCCAGGGGAAAGGTCTGTTCTCCTCAGGCCAAGGAACACAGTCTCCAGCCTCATCGGAGGCAACTCTGGGGATGGGTGGGGTGAGCTCTTCTTGTTTTCTGTTTCTGCTTCAGTAGAACACCTTCTCCAGGTACGCATTCAGAAACATCCCAGTGGGGTCCAGCTTTTCTCTGAGGGCACAGAACTTTGGGAAGGCAGGATACATTTTCTCAAAATCCTTCCGGGTGCAACTGTGGGCCTGTGGAAGCAACAAGATACAAGAGGCCTTGGTCCCTGGAGCTGGCATTTTAGCAGGGCTGCAAACAGGCACCCTGTGCCCATGTGCCTGAATGTGTGATATCCCTACCTGCAGGCACACACACACATGCATGCTCCCCTCCACACACACATGAATGTGCACGAATGCAGGCACCCATACCTACAGGTGCACGCATGCACATACATGCACATGCAGGCACACACACACATAATGTAGAGATCCAAACAGAAGGAAGTTAGTATCTGGAAACTAAAGAAGGAAGGTGTCAAAATGTAGCATTAAATTCCCCATTCCCAGTCCCATCAGGCGGTGTGACAGAAAGTAGAGAGACCTCTGGCCTCAGTTTTACTGCTAATTAGCAAGTCCCATCACCCGAGAGACCCTAAGTTTCCTCTGTAAAACGGGCTCACCGACCCCTCCTTGACCCTGCACACAGGGTTTCTATGAGAATCAAATGAAGTGAAAGAAGACGAATTTCTCTGAAAATTTCGAGGAAATTACAGTCCGTGGGCTGCTGGACCATGGATGCAGAGAGAAGCAGGGTCTGGGGGAGCCTCTCCTTCCTGGGACTTGCTCAGCACTTTTCCCAGCCTTGGTCAAGCAGGAAAACGGGGAAGAGGGCCGCCCTCTGGTGGACGCCCCGGCTCACAGCAGCTGCCCAGCGGACTGTGGGTGAAGCAAGTCCTACCTTGGCCCAGTGGGGCCTGCCCCCCACCTTCTTCATGATGGTCTCGTAGGCCAGCCAGTAGTCCAGTCGCGACACATCCTTGCCGTAGGGCCTGGGGGTTGGGCAGAAGGAGGTGAAGCCCTGTCCCTGCCCGCACTGTCCCACAGTTACCTGGCACCTTCTCTGAGCCACACCTGGAACTTGGCATGTGACATGGAGATCAAGATGTGGCTCTGCCTGAAGGACATGGACAGCAATGACCTAGCAACTTGAGGGTTTTTGCTCATGGCTCATTCCAGAAGGATCTGAAAAAGCTTGCGTCCTCTCACATATTTTTTAATTGGCATCTGAAAGTTACCATGAGTTTAAATAATTTCAAAAAATGTTGTGTGCCTATATATAGATACATACAATGTTATTATTATATATGTACATTATATATTTATAATTATATTATTATGTAATTATAGATTTTGGATTTTTTTTTTCTGGACTCTGGGACTCCCCTCCAGAACAGTGCATTCTTGAATTGTCCCTTAGGCATCCTATTAGCCTAGAGTTTTGTATGCTGAAGAAATACATCATAAGATTCAGACTCTGTGAGAGGCATGTTTTCCTATTGCAAAATGTATGTACAATTCAGTGTGTGTGTATGTATATGTATATGTATATATATATATATATATATATATATATATATATATATTTCCTGTTTTAGATGTCTTTTTGACAAAGCCTAGAAATTTCAGAATTACCTCATTCAACGTCTGGAAAGCATGGCCACATAACCTAGTTGCTCAGTCCTCACTGCCTGACCCACCAGCCAAGTCAGACTTACTTACAGAAAAAGTCAAGTCAGAAGTTTTAAAAATTAAAAAACAAAACAAAAACAAAAACAAAAAGAAACAAACAAAAAAACAAACCAAAAAACCCCCACCAAACCAAAATGTTAAGATGCATTCCCATGGCAAGTTTCTCACTTCTGCATCTGAATTCACAGGTAGGGAGAAGATAAATAGACAGAAAAGGTCTGAGTCTTGCCACATTTGTCCCTACATGAAATAAGCTGCCGCCTCGTGAATGTGTCTTTCAGAACCTCTCTTTTCTGGATTCTGGAACTACTAAAAGTTTGGCATTTTTACATGCCAGAGAAATACACCATGTAAGACTCAAGCTAGGCAAGAGATACCTGTTTCTTTTGCAAAGTCAGAGAGGGGCTATTATCAAGAGAGACTGGAAAGATGAGGCAGAAAAAAGATATGTCTCAAGCAGGAAATTCTGGAAAAGGTGAGCTTCTTAAATCTACCCGACACTGCTGCATAACTAACTGGGAAGAAGATCGTGCAGTTGTGGCTGCAGCTATCAGCACAGTGCCTGGTAGATGCCCTTTTCTGCTGAACTTGAACCTGGCTTCATAATCCTCTCAGCAGTGCTCCAGGCTGTCAGAATCATGGCCTAGAGTAGGCATATGAGATAGCGTATATTTGTCATTCTATAGTATCAGCTTCACAAATAGTAGCTATTCGTATTAACATTACTTATTAATATTAATTATTGTATTAATGTAATATAGGCTGGAAATGGTAGATATCATAAGAGTATAAAGAGAGAGTGTGTGATTGCTCAAAGGAGAGACTGCTTTCTGCTGTCAGGACAGGGAAGTCTAGACGGGGGGAAGCGGAATCTGAACTGGCCTTGAAAGGTGGGGAAGGAGAGGGATCGTTTCGAAGCTTCCCACCCCCGTCACCCCTCCCAGTGAGCTGGTCACCTGTACATGATGATGTTCATGTAGCAGCTGTCCCTCTGGAAGCAGGGGCTCAGCAGGATGTCGTCCCCCCGGGTGAAGCGCACCTCCACGGGGAAGTGGGCCACCACCTTGGGGTGGGCCTCCAGCATGGCCTTCAGCTCCAGCAGAGCCTCTTTGGTCTTCTCTCTGTGCTCAGCCCAGCGGGGACAGACCCAGACCTCAGTAAGAGACCTTTGGGAGCCACTGCATGAGTCTCTGCATGGCCCCCTATCTGAGGGGGCCTCAGCCTCACTAGGGACTAGCAGGGACTCCCAGTGCTTTGGCACTGACCCACCCCCAACCTGGCCCATGCAACCCCTACCTGGGGATGGCCCAGTCCTGGACGTGCTGCTTGAACCGACACTCATAGGTGAGGACCTTGTGGCTGAGGTTGCTGTTCTCCTTCTTCTTGGAGAACAGGAGCCAGAAGAAGAAGCGATTGATCCAGCCCACGAGGCACGGCAGGAAGGTGCTGAAGGGGGAAGCAGGGGGGTGCATAATAATTGTATTATCCAACATTTAAGGAGTGCCAGCTATGTGGCAGCCCTGCGCCAAGTTCTTTGCAAAGCAAGGCCTTGTTCTCTACATACACTGCCACTTACGCTCAGAGAACGTGAGCATGGCTCTAAGTCATCCTCTCCACAGCTGCATGGGCGGCCAGCTGCGGAGATCCCAGACTTTACCCCACTATTCCCCTGCTAATGGCTGCATTGTTTTCATTCTTAATTGTGTTAAAAACCACAAAGCATAAAATTCACCACCTTAGCCATATTTAAGTGTACAGTTTGGTAGTATTAAGTATATTCACATTGTTGTGCAATGGATCTTCAGAATCTTGTGAAACTGAAACTCCCCATTCCCCTCTCTCCAGACCCTGGTAACCCCCATTCTACTTTCTGTTTCTATGAATTTGACTTCTTTAGAAACCTCATATAGTTAGAACCATGCAGTGTTTGTCCTTTTGTGTCTGGCTTATTTCACTTAGCATCATACCCTCAGAGTTCAACCATGTGGTAGCATGTGCTGGAATTTTCATCTTTTTCAAAGCTCAGTGACACTCCACTGTATGGATATACCACGTTATGTTTATCCATTCGTGCTCTGACGGACACTGCATTGCTTCCACGTTGGGGCTACTGTGAATAATGCTGCCATAAACATGAGTGCGCATGTTATTTCTTTGAGACTGTGCTTTCGATTCTTGTAGATATATATACTCAGAAGTGGGACTGCTGGATCATACGGCAGCTCTATTTTTCACTTTTTGAGTAATGTCCATACTGTTTTCCGTGTGGTTGCACCAATTTACATCCCACCAACAGTGCACACGGGTCCGATTCCTCCACATCCTCACCAACGCTTATTATATGTTTTCAGTTTTTTGTCACTACACTCTACACTATAATAACAAATGCCTTTGTAGTTATGTCCTTTCCAGAGTATTGGGGCAAAGGGTATGTATAATTTTAATTTTAGCAGATTAATTTCCATAAAGACTGTAGAATTTCACCTTCCTTCCACACCTGGCCATCCTGGGGAGCCCTGAATGTTGAAAGTGGTTAGAGGCGGCCAGGGCCCTAGGGAGGCGTCTCAGCTTATACGCTCTTATCTCTGGCAGTGATGCTAGAACCACACAGGGAGTTGCAAAGGGAGGGCTCTGCGCTTCCTGGCCAGGAAGGAGCTATCGCCTGGCGTTTTGATCTAGAAAACTCACTCATCAAGTCCTATTCTTCAAAACCAATACTTACACACACACACACACACACACACACACACACACACACACACACACTGAGATTAAAGTTCACCTTTTTCCTGTTTATAAAAAAACTAAATGTTCGCTGCAGATATGTTGGAAAGTCAAGAAAACAAAATCAGCCTTCTCAATGCTGTGGAATGTGAGACCAAAGGCCTGTGGTATTGGCCCAAAAGAGGAGGGGAAGGGAGCTCCTGCTGTGGGTAGGCGCTGGACCACGGGCCTGTTGGTGTGTGCGTGTGTGGTATGCGCCGTCTAACGTATCTGCATGTGAGGGATGGGTTCACTATGGCGTAGATGTCAGCAGGCCTGCCTGACACTCCAAAGCTCGCGCCCTCTCACTGCATTATATGCACTCAGGACACAGGGACACGGGAAAGACAGCATGGGACTCATCCAGGGAGGTGAAGGATTCAAGGTTGTGTCCTTGAAAGTGTCATAAATCTGCACATTAAGGGCAGAGAGACTTGTGCAACCAGGAGCTCTTTGGGGCCAGGGCGGGGATGAACCAGTTCTGGCAAGGGCCCAAGTGGGCACAAGTCCAGAGGCTCATCGTGGGATGGCC